>JARYGA010023574.1:0-41690 GCA_030545235.1 Helianthus tuberosus | reverse complement strand
AACTGAATAGGTATGTTTCATTAACGGTTTGAAAAGTTGAAGTATCTAGTGAATTTATGTGTTAAATTTAGTTGTCCCAAATATGCAATATATATTTAAATCTCCACAATTAGTTATTTTGAAACTACTCTAAAGATTTTAATAATATAATTCTACTTGTATGTCAACTAACTCTTGGAAGATTTAGTTTTGGTTTTTGAATTGTAATCGATTTATTACTTGTGGGATAAATTGCTTTTATTATTATGGTTATGAGTTTTGATATCATTATGTGCTTTTATTATTATGGTTATGAGTTTTGATTGGTCCATTAATTAGTTTTTGGGGTTTCAAAGAGACATTACAAATTCTAAATCATTATGTGCTTTTATTATTATGGTTATGAGTTTTGATATCATTATGTGTTTTTATTATTATGGTTATGAGTTTTGATTGGTCCATTAATTAGTTTTTGGAGTTTCAAAGAGACATTACGAATTCTAAATCATTATGTGCTTTTATTATTATGGTTATGAGTTTTGATATCATTATGTGTTTTTATTATTATGGTTATGAGTTTTGATTGGCCCATTAATTAGTTTTTGGGGTTTTCAAAGAGACATTACAAATTCTAAATCATTATGTGCTTTTATTATTATGGTTATGAATTTTGATTTGTCCATTAATTAGTTTTTGTTATTAGTATTTAGACAATTTATGATGAACTACCAAAATACAATTGGTATTAAAAGGTGATGTCTAATAGTTCTATTTGAAAATAATCATTAGTGCAATTCTGTTAATGAATTTACAATAATGCACATGTTTATATGATAATATGTTATAATATGACAACTACTTAGTCAACTTTGTTGTATATCATTGTTATTGCAATTGTATAAGCCCTTTAGTTGCTATTAGATATTTAAATATGTGATTTGATTCTATAACATATTTGTGTGTTAAAAGATATTATTTGCAAATTAACATGACACAAAAATTCTCAAGATGTCTGTTATTTACAAGTAATAAAGATTCATATGTTATTATATGATCAAGAAAGTTGATAGTGACTTTTGTTTATGTTTTAAATTATAGTGACATAATATAAAGTGATGCATTGTATAATCATCACTTTTACATATTACCATAAACCTTTTTAATAGTGTTCTTGATATATTTTAATATTCAATCATGACAGTAAGACAAGTTAATTATATGTATTTTATTATATTGTATTTGATGAGAAGACATCGTATATCAATTATATATTGTACAATTTGACTTTGTACATTAATATGCCATTGTTTATGTATATAAACAGTCTTCAATGAAGCAGCTAAATTAAAGTTGTGCATATGATCACACGTTATAAATATGATTGAATGGTGATCAAGATTTATTTATAATATGACATTCGAAGTTTCAAACTCACTAAAGCTTATTGTAAAATTATTGATGCTTGTAAGATTTTGGGTTGATAAATCTTAATGATTCGGTCATATAATTGATGTTATGTGGTGAAAAGATTAGTTATACATGTGGAATAAAACAATTTCCACTTGTCAAACCTCAAATGCGCTATTGATATATAAGGTTTGAAACAGTCACTAGGAAAGTTTTCTAACTCTATTCCATTCCTTGAAGAGAATGTGATGAGAAAAATATATATCATAATCCATTAAGCAAAAAACAATTTCCATCGTCAAATATCATTAATTGTTAAAGAATATATATAAAGTTTGAAACAACAAGCATGAAAGTTCTGTGGTTCTAATCCATTCCCTAATATGAATGTGATGATGATCAATTCAAAGCTTATGATCATATACATAACTATGAAAATTGTAATGATGCCACCATAAATGTTGTATGGGAGTATAGCAAATATGGCCAGAAGACTATATTAGAAGTTACTAGAAATGATACTAATTTTCCACAATATTCCATTAAATCAAATGTGGTGAGTAACCAGAAGTTACTAGAATATTTATACGTTCACCACATGGCATG
Organism: Helianthus tuberosus; assembly: GCA_030545235.1. Classification (NCBI taxonomy): domain Eukaryota; kingdom Viridiplantae; phylum Streptophyta; class Magnoliopsida; order Asterales; family Asteraceae; genus Helianthus; species Helianthus tuberosus. The sequence goes on along the minus strand of JARYGA010023574.1, from coordinate 39,698 downwards.
ACCAAATAGGTCATCAAGATAGCATCATGATATGCTAAACAATCAAACATGCTAACCGGCACCTTAGCACCTCTAAGTAATCTAAAAACATTGCTCCCAAAATGCCTTATCATATGTCTAGTTAGTTTTTTTTGGCAAATAAATTTTTATGTCCTTCCAAACAATAAACTCCTACAAACAATCCCTCTTATATGGGACCATTGAAATGTACAGTTGTGTGGATTGTGGCATTCATACATGGTTACATGTGAGTTTTTAGTTACCCGTATGTAGCATATGCCCAACACTATGGAACGTTTTTTTTTACATGGTTTAACACTGTTCTTTGACAACCCAATTGTAGGGATCATTGTTGGGCACAATGTGAAATATAGTGAGAGGCATACGTAGTTGAGACGGAATTCGTCGATTGATTATATCAATTCAAAACCAACTGCTTATCACAAATACTCCCCATTACAACTGGTCTCCTGAAGAGAACCAAGTTTCTATTTTTTTATATATTTTGTTGTGCAGCCTATGTACCAATAGCACCACCATAATATATAAAATGGGATATGTACATCATATTCCCAGTCTTAGGGGGAGACAAGAAAATGAAAGACTGGTAACATAAAAAAAAATGCATCATATTATATATCGACCCCTGAAATGGTCAATGCAAATCTGAAGTCCAAAAGAAAGAGCGTGTATTTGCAAATAATAACAAATGAAATACAAGATGCATTCACTAACACAAATAAGGTGACAAAGTCACATATACCAGCTTAAACTTATCTGCTCGAATGGAAGTACTCACAAAATGATTATCATATTAATAAATTGTGACAGATAAATCGGTTCCAAAAAGATAAAACCCACAAACACAAAAAGAGCAGATTAATGCAGTTGGTGTAACCCCAAAAGAGGTGGCACATAAAACACCATAAGTGGTTGCATAGAAAACCCCAGAAGTGGTTGCATACTAAACCTTAAAGAAGGTTGTTGTCAAAACCCCAAAAAAGGCTAATGGAGTTCTAAAAGAAACTCTAGTACCAAACAAATATGAGATCGCGATGAATTATGTACAAAATAAGTACAATATGGAACCATAATGAAACACGTGTAAAATGATATATTTGATTATGCTATAGCAATAGATGTAATCGATGAAAAAAAGGGATTACGTATATAGAAAGTGTGCAAGAGTGTACGCACACAAATAGCCAAAAATGGCTACATGACTTAAGGTTGAACTAAATTTGCTCGACAAACTAAACGTTTTCGAACCAGCAGTTCGAACACCCATAGACGTCAAACCAGTAGGTTATAAATGGGTGTCCTTAAATAAAAGGAAACGTAAATAATGAGTTTTTGCGATGTAAGGCACGCATTTTAACATAAAGATTTTTCCCAAATCCCAGCAGTTGATTACGAGGAAACGTATACCCCTGTAGTGGAAGCGATAATCTTTAGATGTTTAAGCGGCCTCGCAATCTCAGAATGACTTCAGATAAAACAACTTATGGATGTCATCACCGTATACATGTATGAGACAATTGAAAATGACATCTGTATGAAAACCCTCTGAAAGATTAAAAATGCTCAAAACATTATGAAACAATAACCCCATAGGTGTTATATATATGAATCTTAAAGGAAACTACTCGTATGTGGTACAGTCGACTATACTCTGAAAAGAGAGGTATAATTTTGATAAAATGAGCTACATCTATTTAACAAGATTTCACTCTTACAGTGATAATGTAAACATCATCGAGAGGGAACTCTCAAACTAAAAAGGAAAATTTTGAAGGACCTTTACAAAGTGTAGTTATTCTCGACCTGTAGTTCGAGTATATATGTACTATTTTTGCTCATCAATCTGACTACATCTAGAAGATGTTATATAGAAAAAGCTCATTCGTTGAGTACATGAACGGTTGTCTGATCGCTTGACATAGAAAAAAAAATCTTATCAACCCCAAGAAAGGGATGTTAAACTACTTAGTCAAGAAGTACCATACTTAATTGCGATCAGAGCATTGACATATCTTGGAAACAAGACGACATCTGATATTACGTTCTTGCTAGATGTATTGGTTTTTAACGAGACAACATAACTGATCCAGTAGTATCAGTTTATCTTATAGGTCCCGAAGTACTAATTTAACGTCATCATAAATCATGTTGTTAATTATGTAAATGCGTAGTGTACTCTTTTTCCTTAGCTACGGTTTTGTCCCATTGGGTTTTCCTGGCATGGTTTTTAACGAGGCAGAATTATAAAGCGCATTAAATAATTATTTGACATATTTACAAACTCGAGACACGGGAGAGTTCCACAAGAACAATATGGCGTCCTGGGTTATGATTGATATATATTAGACTCGCATAGAGTTCGATCTCAATCAAGATACAAGTTATGAAGGTCGAAGATTTCAGCATATTTAAGAAGTATGTAGATTAGAGTTGATCAAGAGAAGTTCAAGCCATACTGTATGAAGACAATGTAGAGAACAACACTCAAATCAAAGAAGACTACGCCAAATATCAAGTCAAGCAATTGTCACAGAAGATTGGATTCAACATCATCAAGATATACAAGTAAAATTGAGGGGGAGTAATGTACCCATAATATACACAGTGTATGTACTCTTTTTCCTTGACTAAGTTTTGTCCCACTGGGTTTTTCTTAGTAAGGTTTTAATGAGGCAACATAACTGGTCCTGCAGTATCAGTTAACATCGGTCCTGAAGAATCGTGTAAACATTATCTAGTAGTATAATGTTAACAGTGTATGTGTATTTCTAAATGTCTGAGGGGGAGACAATACGCGTTGCACTCTTTTTCCCTTAGCTGAGGTTTTGTCCCACTGGGTTTTTTCTAGCAAGGTTTTTAACGAGGCAGCATCACCAAGCGTATTAAAGAATAGAAAATCATTATGTGGATAGTCAAGGGGGAGTGTTATGAATGCATCCATTATTTAGTGACTACCCACATTTCTAACTCCCATGTCACAATTATGTTTGTATTAATGTTATAGCCTATATATAGTGGCTCATGTATTTTGTATGACAATATATCAATAAGAAATTTATCTCTTGTACTCCCATTCCCTTCTATACATTGCTAATAGGTTCTAGTTATTACACAACAGGGAAAATAATATCGTTTCCTACACATTTATGAAGAATATTTATTTTCTAATTAACATAAACCATCCATCAGAATTCCGTCACAACTTGTGACAAGTTTCTTACAAAAAATAAGACAACCATAATTAATTGACAGTTGCGTCACAAATGTGTCACAAATAATCTACAAAAGGTTAATTATTATTGTTTACCGAATAAATATTAATATATGCGAAATAATATCTTAATTCACCACGTCTTAATTAAAATTGTTTCGGTATCTGTTTTATAGACATTTACTGACGTAGTTCTTGGAGTCACACAAGCAGGAATGTATCGCTACATACGCGGGAGATATAGTATGTTTTGTATAATGTATCCAACATCTCTATATGTGTCGCCAATATTAGCTTTGATATTCACTTTTTTAACATGACATAACTGGTGAAACAGATGATAAAAATGTGGATAATCCTCATAACATGCGCATTCGTGCCACCATTCCGTTTAACCTTCGAACCACCATGAGGATTAATGTGAGTATGCTATCATGCATCCTAATAATTAATCTCTTAATATGATTTTAGATTATTTGTCATGTGTTATCAGGATTTCACGCATAAGGATGTAGATAGCACATGGGGAAACAAGATTGGGTATTCATTACTTCCATTCGATATCCGATTCAAAAAAGATCCTTTAGATTATGTTCGACATGCAAATGCCACAATGAAACGCAAGAAGGCTTCCTTGGAGCCCTTGTTCACTTATTACCTTACTAAGTTAGTGTAACACCCGTTCTTATAAATCAAGGTTTAACGTATATTTTGCGAAAATAATCATGTAATTAATGATTATATATACATCGGAAATACGGGTTTGTTAAAAACTTTTACAAATTAAGTGATATACATAATGTGATTTAATTCGCCGTTTAGAATAACGACAAAACAACGTTGCGGAAGCTTTGTTTAATGTGTGTTCGGTTCTTGTTCGATGCTCGATCTTTATCCGGGACTCTCGACATTCACCTGTGATCAAAACCAACTTAAATGTCAGTTTTGATAATTAATTAAACTAATACAACGGGGAAATTAGGAAAATCCAACATGGATATCTTAAACCCAAAACAAAAACTTATTTCTGACCTCCACCGTAACTTACGGTGTCACCGTAAGTTACGGTGGCCTCTGTGTTTCAATTATTCAACCGTACAACAGTAGGTGTTTACCATAACCAAATCATGTCCACCGTAACTTACGGTGGCACCGTAAGTTACGGTGGCCCCTGCATCATTTCTTTCCTTTTTGCCGTTTTCGACACGAAAACTTTCGTATCTTTCAATCCGCTCGTCCGTTTAACCTACCGTTTCTTCCTACGTGTTTGTAATTTGATTCTCCATCATATGGAGTTAAAATCTAACATCCGGTTTAACAAAATTTCAGACTTTTAAGTCTTTGGCTTATTACCCTTTTTGCCAACTTTTGACCCGTTCGTGATTTCATCATCAAACTTGTGTATTTGACCTTTATATCTCATATACTTCTTCAACTTAATGTTATTTACCATACTAGATTATAATCCCCGGTTTATTACACAAATTAAACCCGTTTTCGTTTGTATGCTTATTTTGACCTGTTAAGGGTATTTATGCACTAAGGTCCCATACATCCCTTTTATACTTATCTTAAGGATTTAATCTACCAAAACACTTATTTCCAACAACCTTTAAAGGTCGTTTGCCCGGTTTACCCAACAAGGGCATTTTAGTCAACTTTAGCCCCTCATTTACGACGAAGGGCATTTGCTACAATTTGACCCAAAAAAAATGTATGTTTAACCACAATCGTATTTATACGTACCTGGCTCGAGTCAACCTAGTGACCCGTTTCAACACCTTGCTTTTATTACCGATATTCTATGGCGACGCAATTATCCAAATTACTATTCGCTCCTGTAACACATGACTTGGCCACCACATTAGTTGATTTTGTCAAATGACGTTATTCCCACCATTTGACCCGTTCGATCTATATATAACCCAACATTTTCATATGTAACAAAAACATGGTTTTTATTTACAAATCACACATCCGAACCATTTCGGATTTTCTCACTAGATCCCTTTCTTTCTAAAGTCAATTTCCTATATTTTTAACCCATTCGGCTTATGCTATGGGTGTCATTTGAAACTTATTTTACTTTAGTCAATACTTGACTAAATTTCCATTTTTACCCATTTTCCATTACTAGTTACGCTATAAGGTAACTTTAAGAAAACTCTTAAACTATTAACCAATTCATGACTAGTTTACCATTTTGCCTTTTTCACCATTAATCATGGTTTAAAATGTTTCTATTCGTTCCAACCCAAATCGTTTCATGTTGGAACTCATAATTCGAACCAAATCCTTTGTTGTATTTATCGCCTATAAAATAAACACGTATACTGCAAGTAGGTGTAAGTTTTACTTACCTTGCATCCGAAACATGCTTTTACTTCTTATTTGCTTCGTTTGACCCGCTTCCTTTCCAAGCCTCCACCTAGTTTGTCAAGCGTCAAACTATCATCATAATTCGTAAGACGATTAGTTTAGTCATAATCATTTACGACTATTCCATCCTACGGGTTTTATGTCAAATTTATCATTCGTCCATATCAAAATTATCATTCGATCTAATCATTGGTCAGTTTGACTTTTTAAAAGTCAATTGACTTATCAACATATTCAAATGCACATTTGGTTCAATGAACTCACTTAGGCATATTTCATCCGAACTCTTAACGAAATCAAATTTCACATACTAACTAGTAGGCCGCGATTTCATTTAGGCATTTCATATTACTGAAAATGGGCTGTTTTTGGTGACTTGTTTAACCTGTTTACATGTCTTCAAAAATTATGATTTTTTTATATGGCGTACATCTCAGAGGGTTAGGCCTTGTGTTAAAATTTCAAGATCTAACTCTTTACCAAAAATTCATAAAAATTCATTTACTAAGCTGCAATCAGATTCGTCACTTCTGACTGCAGCTTACGGAAAAATTCATTTAAAATTCCTCGTTTATCCGATTGACGAAATTCCAATTGGCGATTCTTTTAATCACTTAAAACTTTCTACAGTAAGAATTTGAGACCATAACTCAATTCCTAAATTTAGTTATGACATTCGTAATGGGCTGCAAATTCTGCCAGAAAACGCAGCTTGAACCTTTGATACGGAAAAATTCATAAAACGCTCAATTCTCGTCGAAAAAATGCGATTCCGGTGGGGTTTTAAAGATATTTCCTGGAATTACATTTTAGACTCAAGAAACACATGTTTTTATCACGTTTTGTCCAGGTTACAGCCAATACAAGTCGGCTGTAAATTCTGATCAAGAGTCGTTTGAATTCAGCTTTCAATTTAAGCAAGTTCTTGACATCATAACACCATTTTAGCAATCAAAAACCCTAACAACAATCACCTTCAATGGTGTTCATGGATTTTTTTTACTAAAATTAGGCACGATTTCAACATATCTTGTCTAGGGTTTACTCCTAAACACTACAAGGTTCCTATTTCATCCATATAACAAGCATGCATCAACAAATTTCGAATACCCTAAATTCATGAGAATTTCAAGTAGAGAATTAACATCAAATTTTACATACCTTACAACCCCCTTGCGATGAGGATCACGATTCTAAGCTCGGATTTCGTTTTGGACCAGATTTGCACCTCCAATTGAGAGTTTTTGTGAGTTTTCTAGGGTTTGGAGCATGGGGATCGCCCTTGTCTTTCTTCTGATCGACCAGACTCCCATTTTGGGGTGTTTGGTTTATTTTTTATTTGTTTTATCAATTTTGGTTTCAATTTTAACAACTTAGGTCCCTCCACTTTAGTTTCTATAATAACTTTGGTTAATTTTAACCCTATTATAAGTTATTTCTAAACTATTAGCTAACTAGGTTAAAATCCCTAGTTAGCAAATTCTTGTTTATTTAAGAATCCTAATATTCACCGGGTTTCTTTTACCACTAAAGGTAAATTACCCGTCTTTTAGTATAAACGTGGTTTGATTACCAAACCCGTTTTCGGGGTGTTACAATTAGTCCTAATGTTGTTTGGCACAAAGGTACTTCCATGTTTTTATGACGTTTGATAAAATAAATGCAAAATTTTGAAAATTCGTTTGATCCTTTTATGGCCTAAAGTTGTTGCAAAGTAATGTTACGGGCAAAGAATAGTTACATCCGCAACTTCTAGTAAATACTCTATTAAGAGTGGTTTAAAATTGGCATAGGAACATATCTTCATGGCAATTCAAGAACTTATTATAATCTACTTACATTTAAATTTAAATTGATTTAAAAACGTTTGAAACAAACATTACTTTCCACATTTGAAACTGCCATCGTAGGTGTTTTATGTTACAATTGCTTTTGTATCGTTTAACATGAGTGGGTAGTTATATTGGTTTAAATAATAACAAAACATGAAATACAGGTTACAGGGGAATTGACTCATAAGGTTGTGCATAAAACAACACTAATATTTAGTAATATCCCTGGACCGCAAGATGAAATCACCCTTTTTGGGCATAAAGTTGCATACCTTGCTCCTAGTTGTTATGGGCAACCATATGTAAGTTGACTCTATTAACAATTATGTGTGATTTTAGGAAATCTATATTCTAATCTACTTCCTCAATTCATTTTAGGCACTGATGATTAATGTGGTGAGTTACATGGACAAAGTAATGTTTGTCATGTCAGTTGATGAAGAAACGATACCAGACCCTCAAAAACTTTGTGATTCTTTTGAAGAATCCCTTCGCAACATCAAAGCTTCTGTTTAAACCGCATAATGTCAAATAAATAAGCTAGTGGGATTATATAACTATTGATGCATAAGTATGTATAAGCATGAAATCACTAGGGAAAACTTCATACATCCACGGTGATATGAATTTGTGTGTAATCCATGACCCACATCAAAAGCAGAAACAATAAAGAGAAACTATGTGAGAAAATGGAAGGTCCATGAGATGGATCGATTACTCGTTTGATTCTAGGGTTCTATGTTTGCTATTATGTGGAATCTAACAACAAACACACGACATACACATGATGTAAATAAAGGTTTCTGTTTCACTATTCAAACTGAAAAAACTTTCTATCTATAACACGAATGAACAATATATATAGACCAGCTTCTAGAAAATGGCCACATTCGCATCTTCCGTTAGCTATACACACTTAGCGAATGGGGCTCATTCGCTAGCCTCATTGTAACATATGTAACAAAGTAAACCAAACTCTAAAACAAGATTTTAAACACATTCCAACAGCCATACATCAACATATGACATAACTAGGCTATAGACACATCGCATATCAACAAACTCCACCTTGGATATAGCCGGTGGTCTTTGTCTTGGGTGTTTACTTCCAATTGGTTTTCTAGTCAGTTCCAGCATGAATCTTGAACGCAAAACAAACACAAACAACTCTTGAAACTTTAACGCATGCTCCATGTATCATGTCTAATAGAAGATTGACATCTTATATAGGTATTCAATAACATCCTCAGACATGTTTATTAGCCATATCGGATCTTAAATCCGTACAGACATGTTTCACATTGTATGCTTGCGTGTTGTATTGATGTATAAGCATAGTTAAAGTCAAAGAAAAACATAATTGTCAGCTTTAAAGTCATATATAAAATATGGTAAAAAATGTAAAAGGGTCCCATGTTCTTTGTTTAGTAAAAACAGGTACAAAAGTGAAGCAGTTGTATAAAGTTCTTTGTTTATAACTACTAGAGTTAATTACGTTTTTCGTCCCTGTGGTTTGTTAAAAATCACTATTTCAGTCCATTAGTTTAAAAATTGCTATTTCAGTCCCTATGGTTTCACTTTCGTAACTATTTCAGTCCACTTCTGTTAACCCCATCCAATTATTCTGTTAGATCTATATGAAATGACCACAATACCCCAGTTTTTAAAGTTAAAACAAAAATAAATAAGGGGCCAAATTATCAAACAATGAAAGTGAGGGGCTAAATTGTTAATTGTTGTTGAACATCAATACTTCATCTCCCTTTCTCTCTGCAGAACAACACAACAAACTACTGCCACCACCTACCTCAACCTGTTACCACCCACCACAACCACCCACATCCACCATGCCACCAACATCTGCCACACACCACTACCACGCCACCCACTGCCGCCGCACACCACCACCACGCCACTTACCTCTGCCACACACCACCCACCTCTGCCGCACACCACCACCACCACCACGCCACCCACCTCCGCCATACACCACCACCATCCCTGTCACACCACTGCCATCATCTTACCTCTGAGGATGATGATGAAGGCTGTTGTTGATATTGGTGTTGAACGGTGGGTTGGGACTGAAGACCTATCCTTATGGAACTCCGATGAACTTCAGATTAAATCCGACAAGAAGGTGATGTTGTCCCTGTAAGCCAAAAACTGTCTTGCGGTTGTTATTTATGGAAGTTTTAGACATTGTTGTCTCTTAAATGATCTTGTTGTCTCTTCAAGTCGTGAATCCGGTAGAGCTTAGGTTGTTAGAGAGAGAACAATTTTGGGGTTTTGAAAATAGGAAAAGATAAACAGATACGGCGGCGGTTATGTGTTGTCGGGTGGTGTTGTGATGGTGATGGTTAGGTTGTTGCCGGCGATTAGGCGGTGGCGGTGGGGCCGGCTGTGGTGCAAATGGATGAAGGTTGTTGCAGCGGTGGGTAGGTGGTGGTTCATGGTGGTAGGAGGTGTGAAGGTGGTAGGAGGTGTGAAGGTGGTCGAAGATGGTGTTTACCGTTGGTGGTGAACTTGGAGGTGTGAAGGTGGTCGGAAATGGTTTTTCACGGAGGTGTTTACTGGTGGTGAATTTGGAGAGGTTAAAAGTTTTTATTTTTTATTATAAAAATTGTTTGTTTTTCTAGTTTTATAACATAATGGGTATTTTAGGCATTTGATTAAAAAGTTAACGGTAAAATGGACGGTGTTAAGTGAGCGGACTGAAATAGTTACGAAAGTGAAACCATAGGGACTGAAATGACAATTTTTAAACTAATGAACTGAAATAGTGATTTTTGACAAACCACAGGGACAATAAACGTAATTAACTCTAACTACTACTTAGAATATCATTAAAATTAAAAGTTCTTCTAATCACAACAACAAAAAGTTATCTATTTACTATCTATTACTGTTCCCAACAATTAAAGTGATCAGTTTAGGTGAGTCACCATCTAAAAACAAAATCCAACTTTTAAGATGAAATTTAACACCCTATTCAAGAATCATATTATTATTGAATGGGTGCGGGTTCGAATCCCGACCCTTCCCTTATATATATATATTTTTAACTTAGATGAAGTTGTGTTTATACTTAATTCAATACAGGTTGCTAACAGGATTGGCTTGTGTCTCAATTGGTCAAGTAAACCTTTGTAAGGTGGGGTACCTGGGTTTGAAACCCGCCCCACACGTTATTTTTCTTCAAATTCTTATTAAGTTTCAACAATGGCACAAAGGCCCCTGCAATTACATAATTTCATTAACTTATATTACTAACCACGTAAATGTATTTCCTTTAACAAAATAACTAATAAACTAATTACTTAAACTAACTAAGTTAGCATGTTCCAATATTTATAACCTAACTAGGTTAGTTGGTAGAGGTTATAAGTTAGTTTCTATTTATTACAAACTAATCCTTATCTTATAACCTTTAATTAACCAACAGATTTAACTCTGTTAACGGTTCCCTTATATAATTCTAACCGAACTAACTGAGGACCTTTATAAGTTTATCGTTTTTAATCCGTCTTCGATTAACGCGATACGTGACGAATATTTAATTATAAAATATTAATAATAACGAAATTAAATAAAAAATCTATTTTTATTTATCTCAATGAAGGTCCGGTTTTCTAGACCCGGGTCGGGTTTCGGAGCTCTGTCTTTGGTGGATGTTACAGTCTCCCCTACTTTTGGGAATTTCGTCCCAAAATTAGGAGGAAACCGTTAGGGTCGGAAAATTTAGTAGATTTGAGAATATCACGAAGAATTTAGAATCAAATTGTTTCCTAGGAATGCCTGTAATGAACGCTAAACACGAATCGTGAGGTTGCTGAGGGTACACCCAAACTACGCTACGGAAGTGGTTACGTTTAGATCTGATTGAGGCGGAAACGTTCCTGGTAAGGGTTAAACACCTAGGTAAGAAATCGCTTTTAGTGACAAAGATACATAAACGAAGGGTGTAAATGATAATGTAGAAAACAACCTATCATAGGTAATACGAGTATTACATGGTGAAACCTAAGAATAGCGTATTGGAATTGGATTGCGACTTAAAAGAAATTATGTCCCATAGTTAACTTGTGACACGAGGGAGTTAGCGACCTGAGTGTAAGGTATACTCATGATGCTTAAACTACATTCCATGTCACAACTTAGGATTTCGAAAAGAAACTTCCCCATAAATTGCCACAAATGATAAGATTGAACTCTCAATGCCATAGAATTGAATCACTAAACACACAACCAAAACAAACTAACATGAAACCTCTCATGATTAGTCTAGCGTTGCTTTTGAAAATTTGATATAGGCACTTATATATAAGAAGTACCAGTGCCACATCCACCATGTCTCTGCCAAACTTTCATCCACATCGTTATTCAAATCATGATTGATGACACAACAACACTTACACAGAACTTCCCATGACCAGTCTAACGAGGCTTTTGATATTTTGATAAGTACAATTATATATAAGAAGTACCAGCGACGTACCCACCATGTCCTTATCAAATTTCATCGACTTCGTTATCCACGCATGATTAGTCCTATGTGATGACACTACTAACTCACGCACTAAACAAGTATAACTAAATCACAAACAACCATAGCTTGACCTAATACTGCTTGTGTCCTTAACTTTTACAAGTTAAGTTGTGACCGCGTCCTTGTCCCTTACGGGTCAGCTCGGCTAATTGCTTGAAATGAAATAGTAGTGACAATAAATCATGAATTTGCAACAACAAGCATTGATAATAATGTGAAATAACCATAACATCATGGAGAGACAATGGAACGATAAAGATAATAAATGACTTTAGCATAAAATGCGTAAACCAACATAACATTACCATTGTCTGAGTACAAAATGAAAAATATGATGATAATTCAAAATAAAAACATCGAAGCTTCTAAATTGTCTTGCGATTGAAATAGTAAACGAGATTTGCTCGTTCAGACTTGACTTACACGTTTCCCTCGTCTTTGTTAGCCCAAACTTGATTCACATTGACGTTGAGGGCTCTACCCCTGGCTGCATGGTTTGCTTGGTTAATCGGGTTAGCATGGGCTTGGGAATTAATTGTCACACCCCAACCGATGGCGGAAACATCGGGGTGCGGCACTAAGCGTTCAGATTGCTCATGAGATTCCATAACACTAGATATTTCAATATAGATTAAATTCATTGCACCATAACTGTCTAAAGTATCAACCACAAAACATCAATTACAAATCACCATCAAAATAGTTTCAAAGTTTCTAGTTTAGCTACGATGTGTTTCTAAGCAGCATCTTAGCAAATTTCATGAATCCTAGCATCCTGTCAGCCTGCAACATGTATTAAAATAAAGTCAGTACAAAAACGTACTGGCGAGTATACAAGTTTTGAGTATATAGCATAATAGATTAAAAGACTCATATCCATCATGTGAATGATAAAAATGGTTTAAGCCATGCTAGTGTTCGCAGTCCAAGTGATAGCCCAAGTGTCCCGATGCTTTGGTGTTTTCCCAAGACTCAAGGAAAACTAGAATCCTCCTAACAATACCCCCGAGAATAATGGGGAGGTGCATCTTCCTATAGCGCTACTATTGTTAAGGCGGAACTACACACTCTGGATTAAATGTTCACATAGCATAAAGAATCAAGAATCACAAGTTTCACATACACATAGGATAGAGTTTAGATTCCAAAAGTATCAAGTTTCAAGTGTCATAGAATACATGTTGCATCCCAAAAGTTAAAAAAAAGGATCGAGTATACTCACAGTGATTGCTTAACAGTGAGCTGTTATTGGATCAAAGGGAGCTCTTTAGGATTAGCCTGATTTAGAGTACAATAGATAAGTGTCAGACATAATAACAAGAATTGCAAGTGTCGGATCAGTCATCTGATCGGATGGCCATCCGGACGGATGGTCATCCGGTCGAATGACACATGTGACTTGGGACGAATGGCCATCCGCACGGATGGCCATCCGCATGGATGGCCATTCGATCGAATGGTCATTTGGTCCAATGATTGAGTTTCCAAAATGATTAAGTGTCTAGATCAAGTGTTCAAACCAGGGCTTTCGATCGAATGGTCATCCGATCGGATGGCCGTTCGGTCGAATGACCCTTCTTGCGCAAGATTCAAAGTTTAAAGCTTCTGTTTCAAAAGTAGTTCAAGTGTTTGAAGGTCTTAGGTCACATTGCCACTTCGATCGGATGGCCGTTCGATCGGAAGGCAGTCCGATCGGATTGCCATTCGATTGAGGTGACCTGGTTCCTTTTGCAACCTTGTAAAGTTTCTAAGTTTCTAGTTTTGACAGTGACAACATGGTATGTATTGATACAACGGTAAACACATGAAGGTTCAGCCTGTCTGATCAGATGGGAATCACCCCGTCTGATCAGGTGTCTGTTCTTGACGGTGTTCATGTCGAAATTCGTACTCCGGTCATCTTCTCCGGTGATAATCCATTTCCAAGCCGACTCCAGACTAGTCATCAAGTCTAAAGCCCGTTTGGATCCGGATTCCACCGTCTTCAAGTTCAAGAAAAGATGAAGGAAAACATGAGTTTTTGCTGAAAGAGTCTAGATTTAGTATAGATTCGGTGTAGAATCACATGAAATTCCTTAGATCTGAGCTAGATCTTGGCTGGAATGACATCACACAACGGTTTGTACAAACCGCCATGATGACGTCATCCTCAAGAGCTCAAATCTTAGAGATTTCACGGTGAAAAGTGTGATTTCAAAGAAGAATCATGTAGAGAATAGTGTATAGATTGAAGTTGTACAAGAATCCAGTGTAAAACATACTGAAATCGCCTAGAAATTTAAGAAAAGTGAGAGGGCGTGCGTCTGGTCGAAGGAGGCTGTCACATCAGTGAAGAATGATGTGACAGGTCCTATTTATAGTCCAAAAGTGAAGATAAGGCGGTGTGGCAACGAATCGGATGGGAGCTCGATCGAGTGGCCCTCCGATCGGATGGTCATCCGATCGGATGGTCACCCGATCGGATTGCCATTCGGTCAATCCCATCCTTTTTCCATTTTCCATCTTTGATTCGTTTTGCGAGTTAGATTAAGCATTGTGTTGCGTATTATTGTGTAATAGTATCACATAACTAGATTATAGCGTTAACCCAAAAGTTTCCAAGTTTCATAGTTTCCACCAGTGACGAGTCTCCAGTCTCTCATTCAACCAAGTCTCAAGTTTCACGAGTCTCAAGAATCAAGCACCAAAGTATCAAGAATCAAGAATCTTGCTTCCAAGTATCAAGTATCAAGAATCAAGCCTCAAGAATCAAGTATCAAGAATCATAGTCTCATAGTATTAAGAATCAAGTGTCTAGAGTTAAACATCAAGAATCAAGTATCTAGAGTTAAGTATCAAGCCTTATAGCATTAAATATCAAGAATCAAGATTCGAGAGTCAAGAATCGTAGCAGTAAGACTCACAAGTATCAAAGTATCAAGAATCACATAGTTTAGGGACTAAAGTTGACAATAGCTAAAAGTTTAAGGACACAAGCGTTACAGTCTCCCCTCCTTTAGGAGATTTCGTCCTAGAAATCTAAGAGGAAGACTCTAGAAAAAGATGTGGTTGGCCTTCATTTCACTCTTGAGTTCCCAAGTGAACTCGGCGCCACGCTTTCCTTCCCATCGAACCTTGACAATGGGAATCTTGTTGCGCCTCAGTCGCTTGGCACTCTGGTCCATGATCTCGACCGGTTTCTCCACATTGTGTAAAGCCTCATTTATTTGCAAGTCTTCGAGGGGAACCTGCAGTTCCTAATCGGCTAGGCATTTATGTAGATTAGATACGTGGAACACTGGATGCACATTGTTTAGTTCTTGTGGCAGGTCGAGTCTGTATGCCACCTTGCCAATCTTTTCAAGTGCTGCGAAAGGACCCACATAGCAAGGAGCGAGCTTTCCCTTCTTTCCAAAATGAACTACTCCTTTCTAGGGAGATACTTTGAGCAGAACTCGATCACCAACATCAAATTCCAAAGGCTTGCGCCTTTTATCAACATAGCTCTTTTGTCTGCTCCTAGCCTTGATCAAGTTATCACGAATCTGAAGAATCTTATCCGTTGTCTCTTGAATGATTTCAGGGCCAGTAAACTGCTTGTCACCAACCTCATGCCAACTGAGAGGAGATTGGCACTTGCGACCATACAAAGCTTCGAAAGGAGCCATCTGAATACTGGAATGGTAGATGTTGTTGTATGAGAACTCAATCAATGGTAAATGTACATCCCAGTTACCACCAAAGTCGATGACACAAGAACAGAGCTTATCCTCTAGGGTTTGAATAGTGTGCTCGGTCTGTCCATCTGTTTGAGGATGAAAGGCCGTGCTAAGATTCAAATGAGAACCCATAGCGGATTGAAAAGTTTGCCAAAGACGTGAAGTAAAACGACCATCATGGTCAGAGATTATGTCAAGGGGTATGCCATGACAGCATATAATCTCATCGGTATAGATCCGAGCAAGTTTCTCCACTTTATAATCTTCACGAATAGGAAGAAAGTGGGCTGTTTTGGTCAAACGATCAACGATCACCCAGATACTATCGTGACCAAAAGGTGTACGGGGTAGTTTGGTAATAAAGTCAATAGCAATGCTATCCCATTTACAAACAGGGATTTTCGGTTGTTCTAAGAGTCCTGAAGGACGCTGATGTTCAGCCTTAACCTTTGTACAAGTAAGGCATTTCGAGACGTAAGCAGCAATGTCCTTCTTCATACAAGGCCACCAATAGGTCATACGCAAATCATGGTACATCTTATCAGTGCTTGGATGAATAGAGTAATGGGATTTGTGAGCCTCATTCATAATGAGCTCATGGAGGTTATCGCGATCTGGCACCCATATGCGATTGAGATAATATTGAAGTCCATCAGACTTAGTTTTGAGTTGATCCACAGCAGCACCACGTATTTCAACGAATAGACTACCTTCATTAGCTAACGAATACTGAGCTTCACGAATACACACATGGAGATCACTAGAGATGCGAATAGCATTAACATGAGTTTTACGACTAAGAGCGCCGGCCACTACATTCGCCTTGCCAGGATGATAGCGAATTTCGTAGTCATAGTCGTTAAGCAATTCCACCCAACGTCTCTGTCGCATGTTCATTTCCTTTTGGTCAAAGATATGTTGAAGGCTCTTATGGTCAGTGAAAACCACACACTTAGTACCATACAGGTAGTGTCGCCAAATCTTTAACGCAAACACAACTGCACCAAGCTCTAGATCGTGAGTAGTATAGTTTTTCTCATGCACTTTGAGTTGACGAGAGGCATAAGCAATAACCTTGTCTCGCTGCATGAGCACACAGCCCAAACCACGGTTCGAGGCATCACAATATACCACGAAATTGTCATTCCCATCAGGGAGAGTAAGAACAGGAACGTTACACAAAAGGGTCTTGAGAGTCTGAAAAGATTCCTCTTGCTTGGGACCCCAAGCAAAAGGCCTATCTTTTTGAGTCAGTGAAGTGAGATGAACAACGATCTTAGAAAAGCCCGAGATGAATCGACGGTAATAACCCGCAAATCCTAGAAAGGAACGAATCTCAGATGCAGATTTAGGCGTACTCCAATTCTTCACTGCTTCTATTTTAGACGGGTCAACATAAATACCTTGCTTACTAACAACGTGACCAAGAAATTGCACTTCATTAATCCAAAACTCACACTTAGAAAATTTAGCATATAAGCGTTCACCACGTAGTAACTCAAGCATCAAGCGTAAATGACGAGCATGATCAGCTCTAGTTTTAGAATAGATAAGAATATCATCAATAAAGACTATCACAAAATGATCCAAATAGGGTTTACAAACACGATTCAGGAGATCCATGAACATGGGGTTGCGTTGGTCAAACCAAAAGGCATGACCACGAACTCGTAGTGTCCATAGCGAGTACGAAAGGCAGTTTTGGGCACATCATCTTCGAGAACACGAAGCTGATGATAACCAGAACGAAGGTCAATCTTCGAGAAACAGGACGCGCCTTGTAGTTGGTCGAACAAATCATCAATACGGGGGAGAGGGTAACGATTCTTAACGGTAAGCTTATTAAGTTCACGGTAGTCGATACACATACGAAACGAACCATATTTCTTCTTGACGAATAGCACGGGAGCACCCCACAGAGAGGTTCTTGGACGAATGAATCCCTTGTCGAGCAGTTCTTGAAGTTTCCTGGATAACTCTTGCATCTCAGAAGGTGAAAGTCGATAAGTAGCCTTGGCGACAGGGGTCACACCAGGTATGAGGTCAATACGAAAATCAACAGATCTAGGAGGAGGAAGATCAGGAAGATCTTCAGGAAAGACATCAGGGAAATTACACACTACTGGGACATTTCTTATGTTCTTTCCCTTGCCCTTTTGTTCCACCACGTGGGCCAAAAAGGCAAGGTTCTGTTTACTTAAGCACCTGTTCGCTTGAGTGCATGACATCAACTTCAGTCCTCTCGAAGGTTGGTCTCCATAAACACGCAAAATGTCACCAGACGGTAGAGGTAGATGAACAAACTTCTCGTGACAAGAAATCTCGGCATGATTCTTACGCAACCAATCGATGCTGATAATGACATCGAAACTACCCAATTGCATGGGTATTAGATCAATAGCAAATACGTGGACGTTAAGAGTCAAGGAACAATCACTGAGGATAGAATCTACTAGAATAGACTTGCCATTGGCAATCTCAACTGAGAATGACTTAGGTAGTTTCGAGCGTGCACAATTTAACAAAGATTCAAATTCTGCGGACACAAAGCTTCTGTCGGCACCAGTAT
This sequence comes from Helianthus tuberosus, assembly GCA_030545235.1. Taxonomy (NCBI): domain Eukaryota; kingdom Viridiplantae; phylum Streptophyta; class Magnoliopsida; order Asterales; family Asteraceae; genus Helianthus; species Helianthus tuberosus. The sequence goes on along the minus strand of JARYGA010023574.1, from coordinate 21,439 downwards.
CAAATAGTATCGAAGCGTAAAGATTATTGACGAGGAACGTACCATTAACGACATCATTGTCGTTACTAGCCTGATTAGCATTGAGGTTGAACGCTCGTCCCCGAGCGGCTGGCTGTTGCTCCTGGTTTAGCTGTGGACACTGGTTACGGAGATGAGTAGTGTCTCCACACTTGTAGCATGCACGAACTGCGTTGACTGGTCTAGCATTCTGTGGAGGAGCTGGGAGAGCCGGTAGAGCTGCCTGACCTGGGGCTTGCTGAGCTGGTTGGGCCGGGTAAACATGACGGCAATAAGGAGTCGTGTCACCATAACAATTGCAGTTGGTACACAAACGACAAGCAGAGGCGACAGGATGATGAAAGTTACAGGTTGCACACTTAGGGTGAGGTCCAGTGTACTGCTTTTTGATTTCAGGAGCAGTAGGGTTTGGAACAGCAGTAGCAGGAGAAGGCTTTGCAGCAGGGTTTACAGCAGGAACAATCGCATTGCATCCTGAACCCTGTGACTTTCTCTTTTTGTTCTTGCTGCCACTAGGCTGCTGGGTAACTTGATTCGCTGTTTTCGAAGGGGCGGGGTTTCCAAACTGTTTATCACGTACGCGATTGTTGTTCAAACTTGCTGCCAGACGATAAACTTCTTCAATTGTCTCGAGCCGAGCTGCTTCAATCGAATCTCGCATAGCAGGAGGTAACCCATTGATATACTTGGTTATCATGCGTTTGGGAGTAGAAACCAAGTGAGGAACGATCAAGCTAAGCTGCTTGAAAATGGTAGTATAAGCCAACTTGTCATCGCCAATCTGCTTCAAATGCCAGAACTCTTCTTCGAGCTTTAGTTGTTCATGGGGAGGGCAAAATTCAAGCATCATCAATTCTCGCACCTCAGCCCATGGAAGAGCATAGGTTTCTTCATTGTAGGATCGTAATACGACCAAAGGAGTCGATCAGAAGAGTGCTCAGACAGAATCAGAGGCGGAATACATTGATCCTGTCTTTGTTTAGCTTGTATTCACTATTAACTGTCTCGTTTATTGATCTGGTAACAATTTACAGCACGTAGACACTTCAACAGCACCTCGGCGTCGGAAACAAGAAGGTTACAAATGATTTCGTTTGACAGGTATATATAGGGATCTAATTTCGTTTGAAAGTGGCAAGGTGAATTTCAAACGAAATTAACTAAGTTAATTTCGTTTGAAAGTGTCTCTTGTCATTTCAAACGAAATTAGCTCAAACACACATAAATCCTACCCTATTTCTCGTACAACACGCCCTGATCTAACAATTCTAATACTAGACTCGATACAAGACGAAGTCGACAGACGTATGCACTAAAAGACTCCCCCTCGGATGTTGACGAGTCTTAAGTATCGAGTCTTCGCATCTTCAGTCTTTATCAGTCTCTGGGCTTCCAAAACTTCTCCTGGCTTTCCATAGCATTAGGATCTGTAACCTGTTTCTTGTCTTCAGACTCCCCCTCTCACTCAGCTGGGATCTCAGTCTAGAATTCTTTATAAGTAGCAAAGTATCAAAACCTGGAATTTGATCATCAGGAATTGAAACTTCACTTTTTATCATTTCCTGCACACAATTTCTCACAAACACATAATTTTTACAATAGTTACATTAAGTTCAAATTAATGACCTTGATTAACTAACCAAACTTTCTTTCGACAAACAAATTTCTTCTTTTAAACGCACACTCCCAAACCTGTCCATCATGTTTAGCACTTGAAATTTTGAAAATCAACTCTTCAACATCAGTTGTCGAAAATCTTTTTGTATTTTTTTTAAAATTTATGCTAAAACACACTAAAATCTTTTTGGATTTTTAAATGTCATGAAATGCAGAGAAGAAATATTTACAAACACTATTTTTGTGAGTTTATGTAAGAGGATCATATCAGTTTATGTGACCAGTCACTAGCACCGTTAAGCTTTAAACATTTTCAGTTCTAAACGATTCACATAGATTGACGATATTGTTGTCCACTTAAACTCAATCGAAAAACTTTCGAAATGCTTACCGATACGTTAAGGTATATTAATTTTGCACTAAGCTCTTATGGACCCCACGATCTCAGCATATATCCCTCATCATGCAATACACTGACTCAAGTAATGCCTTTAAACTTTTATCAACTGTGATTTGTGCGAAAACAACGCAGAATGTTTAAACATTAACAATCAGGTCGATACTTCCGTATACGCAGAGAAAGTCCAATGTTTAAACAAAATAAGAAAAATAAAACAAGTTGAAGTTGTTTAGGCTTTAACCACCAGATCGATACTCCCGTATACGCAGAGGTGATCCAAAGCTTAAACGAAACACAAAAGAAAATAAAGCAGAACGTTTAGGTAATAACATCCAGTTCGATACTCACGTATACGCAGAGGATGTCCAATGCTTAAACAAAATAAAGAAATAAAACAAGTTTAAATCTTTGCAAAATAAAATGCACAATCACAGCGACTTTTCAGCAAAGTTGTGAAAGTTCACAAACTTAACCAGTTTTATGTCTTTCGACAATCAACGATTACTGAGTAGGCACACAATCAAGAAGGACAAAACTAAGTACTATGCTTTCGACCATGTTTCCCACTAGAACTAGGCTTTTTCATTTTAGGTTTGCATCGTTATCACAAATCTACTAGTCTAGCTGAGCCTATCGTCACATCTTTAGTGAGACCGTTTATCACTTTAGACTTTACATTTCTTTAGCATACTGTGACAGTCTAACTGATCTACTATCATTTCATCTTTTTCATAACAAAACTCATTTTTGCATTTTTTTCAATGTTTTTGGAATTTTCAAATTTTCAAATTTTTTAAAATTTTTACTCCCCCTAAAATCAAAATATGTTTCAATTTTGATTTTCTGGGAAGATTTGAAAATGAACTGTACAAATTAAAGTGACAACATGATGAGAATTACTTCAATTCTCCATTCACTTTGGCTTAAACAATCAGAACTCCCCCTGACAACAAAACATTTTCCCATAGAGATTTCAAAACACTTAAGTTTGTTTTAATCAAAATGGTTTTTCCGGAAAATAAGTTTTGTGAGTCATTTCTCAAACATGGGGATCATTCATCACCTTGTTTTCTTCAATCACTTGTAAAAAAAACTAACATTTTTTAAGATCAATCCACAAACATCACTTGTAGAAAATCAAGTACAATTTAATGTCCCTGATTTACCACTTTTAAGTCGAAATCACTTTCGTGAATTTCTCAAGAAATGTGCCGATACCTGCTCCACACTTACCAACTTGGGAGCTCCGGCAAGTCAGGTTTTTCATTTAAACAGATTCACCCAAGCCTGACGGTCCTTGGGTGATTTTGAATTCTTGTTCAACAATGGTGGAAAATTTGCATCATCCATTGTTAGACCAGAATTCTCAACTTTTACCTCAACACACGGCTCTTCTGGCTTGACCACACCAGATTCATTGCCTGAACTTGGCTTGTCTGACTTTGATGAGTCATATTCATTGCCAACACATGGCTCCTTTGTTTCCAAAGAAACAAATTCATTACCACCAACTTTCTCTTTCTTTACTCTCTCATCTGTCCTCAGATTTGTATCTGATGAATTCGTTTTGCTTGATTTGTCATTCTTTGGCGAGCAAGACGATTTATCAGAACTTTTTTATGTTTTACCAGTTGTATCTGAGGACAAAATCCTTTCGAGATACTCTCTCGCTTTCTTCCTTTTCTTCCTCAGTCTGTCTTTCTGCCCCTGTGAAAGTTTTACTTTCTTTTTTTCCACTTTCTGTTCTTTGGGCTTGACATTGACTGGTTTCTTTGCCAATTTCTGAGATTCAGCCCTCAATCTTCCATTTGATCTCATTGGGCAATCTCTGGCAATGTGACCTTTGATTTGGCAATTATAGCATCTCCTCGTCTCAAACCACTGATTTTGGCAGTTAACAGCAATGTGTCCTCGTACACCACAAGTGTAACACACTCTGTTATCGTACCAATCACCATTTTCAGTCCAAACATTCAGATCATAGCATTGTTTGGCTTGGTGATAATCATTTCTCCTCTTGTTTGCTGGATTTATCCTTTGAGCACTGTGGTTAAACCTGCACCACTTATTACCAACAGTTTTTAAGTTTTGATTTTCCAATTTTTGTGTTTTTTTATCTCGATTGCATGATTGAACTGATGAGCTTTTATTTTCTTTTTGAAGATTTTTCAGTTTTTTATCCATTTGTTTTTGTTCCACATTCTTCTTTACAGGTTTTTGCTTTGAGCATTCACCTTTCTCAGTAGAATGTAAAACAATTTCTTGAAACATTTCATTTAATTTCAAAAATATTTTTCTTTTTTCAACTTCATCATCAGTTTTCTCATCACAATCTTCAATTTTGACTTTGTCAAAATTTGTGACATTGTCACTTATTGGAACAGAATTGATTGGTTTTAGACAGATATAATCTAGTACTGATGAGTTCACAAAACCTTTCAATTTCGATTCAAGTTCATCAATTTTATTTCTTGCCCTCTCAGCTTCTTTTTCAAGCTGAGAGAGTTTCTCAAGATGAGACTTGATTACCTTTTCATTTTCAATTTTATTCTTTTCAAGAACAGATTTTTCATTTTCAAAACTTTTTATTTGTTCTTGAAATTTTGTTTCATTTTCTTTCAAATTTTTATTTTCAAGTTTTATCCAAAAAATCTTCACTTTCTGAAGTTTTTATTTTATTCTCAAATTCTTTTTCTTTCAAAATTTTATTTTCTAATATCAAACTGTTCAAATCACTTATCAGTTTGATATTTTCAGATTTCAATTTCTCATAATTTTTACGCATTTCAAGAATCTGTTTATCATCAGCTTTCTTCTCAACCTTCAAAGCTGAAATGTTTTCAACCTGTTTCTTCTCAACTTGAACCCTCTCATCATCACTTTCTTCTCCTGATGAGTGATTAAAGACAGGTGCATCTTCTGCAACCTCTTTCTTTAACACTGGTTCAGTACTCACGGCTACAGGCTTCACAGATTCTTCTTTCTTTGGAATTTCCTTTTTCTCTAACTTGTATGTTCCTGCACAAAAAAATTTAACGAAATCAAGAGGATTCGCATTCTCATCAATATAACAACCCCTCTTGTTATCATATGTCAAAACATTTTTTGCACTAAGACATACATCAGCTCTTTTGTTCATTTCATCAATCACATCCAAAACCATTTTATCAAATTTTCCTCTTATTTTATTCATCAACTCACTCTTTTTTCTCATAAATTTCATACTCATGAGTTTTAAGGTTGCTGATGAAACCTTTTAAATGTAATTTTGAAAAACTTGAATCCTTTTCAAAATTTTTCAAAAATTCAATCCATTCAACAGGTAATGCATCTACGAACTTTTCTATCTTTTCAGCATCTGTCAAATATATCTCATGATCTTTTAAACGATCAAGTACGACTGCATATCGGTTTGCCAGATCATCCAATGTTTCATTTTTTAGACACAAAAAGTATTTAAACCTTTTCTCCCATCCAATTTTCTTCACATTTCTTTAACTATCATCTATAAACCCTCGATGCCAATTGTTTAACCTTTCAAGATAATCTTTTTCTTGTTCATCAAACATTTTCGTTATATTTCAAAAACAACCTGTTCAAACGAAATACCAGTTTCAAACTAAATTCCCTTTCAAACGGAATTACCACTTTCAAACGAAATCCCTTCTCAAACGAAATCACAACCTTCAAACAATATACCTAATTTCAAACGAAATCAGCAGGTAATCTAAAACGAAATTAGTAAGTAATCTCAAACGAAATCAGCAGGTAATATTCAAACGAAATCAGCCAAGTTGTTCAAGCGAGATACCCAATTCAAACGAAATTACCATGTATTTTCAAACGAAATCAGTCAAAAGGTACACTCTCAAACGAAATCATCAAGCAACTTCAAACGAAATCAGGGTGAATGTGTGATTTCAAACAAAATCAGTAGGTCAATTCAAACGAAATTACCATGACATCATCATTTCGATCCAGATTTTGGCAAAATTGATCAAGTTCTAGGCCAATTTTAGGTCTGATTCTTTCAAGGGTTTGTTAAAACTATGTTTCGCACGTTATATGTGAAAATCAGTCCATTTTAACCGTGAAAACTTGATTAATTTTTAAAAGAAGGTGTAGAAATCAGAATTTTCCAGCGAAAACGAGCTAAACGGTAAGAACTCTTCCTCCTGAGCTCTGATACCACATGTAGGATCGTAATACGACCAAAGGAGTCGATCAGAAGAGTGCTCAGACAGAATCAGAGGTGGAATACATTGATTCTGTCTTTGTATAGCTTGTATTCACTATTAACTGTCTCGTTTATTGATCTGGTAACAATTTACAGCACGTAGACACTTCGACAGCACCTCGGCGTCGGAAACAAGAAGGTTACAAATGATATCGTTTGATAGGTATATATAGGGATCTAATTTCGTTTGAAAGTGGCAAGGTGAATTTCAAACGAAATTAACTAAGTTAATTTCGTTTGAAAGTGTCTCTTGTCATTTCAAACGAAATTAGCTCAAACACACATAAATCCTACCCTATTTCTCGTACAACGCGCCCTGATCTAACTATTCTAATACTAGACTCGATACAAGACGAAGTCGACAGACGTATGCACTAACATTCATTAGAACGTATGTTTCTCTCATTTGACCACCACTCCAGAGCTCTGCCTTGAAACATTCCCGTTGCACTCCTAGTCTTTAAATGCTCTGGGCACTCGCTGTTAATGAAGGTAACCTCGATACTGTCAAACCATTCCAGCATAGCAGTCACCCCATCACTGCTCGTGAAAGGCTTAGGGTTGCAAGAGACAAAGTGTTTGTAGTTCAATTTCGTAGGCTTCTCTTTCTCTGTCTTAGAGTCAACAGAAGAGGGTGGAGTGTTCGATCCTTGGATCTCAAAAACGATCTTTGGCACGACTCGAGCGATCTGGTCGGCCATGAAGGACATCATCTTTTTCTGAGACTTCTCCCTGGATCTCTTGAGAGAGTCGGATAGCTGACGGGTAGACATCTAAAGATCCAACAAAAGGATCATATAAGTCTAGATTACAAAGCCTCACAGTATAGTTTCACACATGATATATTAAATACTCAAGTTTTCAAAAAGTTTCACATAGTTTAGAGATTCATGTTTCCAACATGTTTCATAGATTCCCAATAGATTCCAATAGATTCAACACCGCAACCCCACGACCTTCGCATGGCACGTTGTACGAAGTTTGGCAACATGTCAGAAACGCTTATATATAGGAAGTACCAGCGGCGTATCCACCACACTTCGGGCACATCGCTTTCACCTCGTACTCGATGTCATGTTACGTCTCGCAATTGCCGGACATAACAACACACTCACCATCATCATCATACACACGTAGATTAAACCGATAGATTTGCATTGATTAACCCAATAGATTTACTTAAATTGTCCATTAGATTCATAGATTACCCAATAGATTCGTATAGATTACTCAATAGATTCACATAAATTACTACATAGATTAGAGTTAACAACCTCATCATAGTCTATCAACAACGAATTCCTGCATGGCACGTGCTACGAAACTTCGGCAACATGACGGAAGCACTTATATATAGGAAGTATCACCGGCGTATCCACCATGCTTCAATCATGCCACGTCCATCTCATCATCGGTGTCATGCTTCGTTAACCATAACATTAGATTTCATCACCATTACAAAACTCTCACATAGATTAACCAAGTGGATTCAGCAACTTCAACCCGAGTCCACAAAACTACGAACTTCGCTTAGCGCGTGGTATGAAGGTTCGGTAACATTCCAGAAACACTTATATATAGGAAGTACCAGCGGCGTATCCACCATGTTTCGGACATGCCGCATCCGCCTCGTCTTCGGCGCTAGGCTACGTTTCGTATTTTGTTACTCAACACAACACAAACATAGATTCCACATAGATTACGCTAGAATACACATAGATTACACATAGATTCGCATAGTTTACACAAGTAGTTTCCCATGGTTTTCAACAATCTCACCACCAGTCTGCAAAACACTAAGTTTTGCATGGCACGTGGTACGAAAGTTGGTAACATGCCAGAAACATTTATATATAGGAAGTACCAGCGACGTATCCTCCATGTTTCGGATATGCCACTTCTGTCTCGTATTTCTATGCCATGTTATGCTTAATATTTCACAACCACATTAACACATAGATTCCTCAATTAGCTTCACATAGTATCATAGTCGTTCAAGATTCCCGCATGAATAAAGCTGTGTAAATTTAGTTTGAACCTTGAGAGATTATGATTTAGAGTTTTAGATTGCGGACATACGTGCAAGTTGTGTACAAAGTCTCAAAATGAACGGAGAATCGAGTTTAAAATCACACATAAAATCGAGATAACATAAAAGATAGGCTCATATAACATTGGATTGTTCCGGGTAGAGGAACTGTGACTAACCAAAGTGATTAGAACCCCTTTCGAATTGAGGCAACGCACCTTGACTTACTTAGACAAATACGTCATCGATGTTAGGCCTACGATATTCGTCCTTTTGGTCATTTCACGTTCCTAATTGATTGGAAATTTCGAGACTTTGGCGAGACATAAAAATCAAAGAGATTGGGACTAGTTATCAAGGTCTGAGTTTCACTTCTATCTTGACAACATCGTACCCTAATAGCATCGGTACTTATCAAAAGATAAGACCTACTAGTATATAATAAGGAAATTTTCCCATCAAGGTTCGGATGCCACTCCTGACTTGAGGGCAAATCTCGTTTAAAATACAAACACTGATCAACATTGTTTTCAAAACGTCAAGTGTATATTGTATCAGCCTTAGGAAAGGCATGTAAGTTTAACAGGAAAAGTGCTGCTAGGAAGCAGATACGGTAGAATGCATAACTCTTAAACAACAAATAAGAGTCAAGATTCCTAGAACTATAGACTAGGGCAAGTATTCCTACTTATCCTAATTCCCTATAGTTATGGCTCTGATACCAATCTGTCACACCCCAACCGATGGCGGAAACATCGGGGTGCGGCACTAAGCGTTCAGATTGCTCATGAGATTCCATAACACTAGATATTTCAATATAGATTAAATTCATTGCACCATAATTGTCTAAAGTATCAACCACAAAACATCAATTACAAATCACCATCAAAATAGTTTCAAAGATTCTAGTTTAGCTACGATGTGTTTCTAAGTAGCATCCTAACAAATTTCATGAATCCAAGCATCCTGTCAGCCTGCAACATGTATTAAAATAAAGTCAGTACAAAAACGTACTGGCGAGTATACAAGTTTTGAGTATATAGCATAATAGATTAAAAGACTCATATCCATCATGTGAATGATAAAAATAGTTTCAGCCATGCTAGTGTTCGCAGTCCAAGTGATAGCCCAAGTGTCCCGATGCTTTGGTGTTTTCCCAAGACTCAAGGAAAACTAGAATCCTCCTAACAATACCCCCGAGAATAATGGGGATGTGCATCTTCCTATAGCACTACTATTGTTAAGGCGGACCTACACACTCTGGATTAAACGTCCACATAGCATAAAGAATCAAGAATCAAGAATCACAAGTTTCACATACACATAGGATAGAGTTTAGATTCCAAAAGTATCAAGTATCAAGTTTCAAGTTTCATAGAATACATGTTGCATCCCAAAAGTTTAAAACAAAAAGGGATCGAGTATACTCACAGTGATTGCTTAACAGTGAGCTGTTATTGGATCAAAGGGAGCTCTTTAGGATTAGCCTGATTTAGAGTACATTAGATAAGTGTCGGACAGAATAACAAGAATTGCAAGTGTCAGATCAGTCATCTGATCGGATGGCCATCCGAACGGATGGTCATCCGGTCGGATGGCCATCCGTACGGATGGCCATTCGATCGAATGGTCATTTGGTCCAATGATTGAGTTTCCAAAATGATTAAGTGTCCAGACCAAATGTTCAAACCAGGGCTTTCGATCGAATGGTCATCCCATCGGATGGCCGTTCGGTTGAATGACCATTCCTGCGTAAGATTCAAAGTTTAAAGATTCTGTTTCAAAAGTAGTTCAAGTGTTTGAAGGTCTTAGGTCACATTGCCACTTCGATCGGATGGCTGTTCGATCGGACGACAGTCCGATCGGATTGCCATTCGATTGAGGTGACCTCGTTCCTTTTGCAACCTTGTAAACTTTCTAAGTTTCTAGTTTTGATGGTGATGACATGGTGCGTATTGAGACAACGGTAAACACATCAAGGTTCAGCCTGTCTGATCGGATGGGAATCACCCCGCCTGATCAGGTGTCTGTTCTTGACGGTGTTCATGTTGGAATCCGTACTCCGGTCATCTTCTCCGGTGATAATCCATTTCCAAGCCGACTCCAGACTAGTCATCAAGTCTACAGCCCGTTTGGATCCGGATTCTACCGTCTTCAAGTTCAAGAAAAGATGAAGGAAAACATGAGTTTTAGCTAAAAGAGTCTAGATTTAGTAAAGATTCGGTGTAGAAACACATGAAATTCCTTAGATCTGAGTTAGATCTTGGCTGGAATTACATCACACAACGGTTTGTACAAACTGCCATTATGACGTCATCCTCAAGAGCTCAAATCTTAGAGATTTCATGGTGAAAAGTGTGATTTCAAAGAAGAATCATGTAGAGAATAGTGTATAGATTGAAGTTGTACAAGAATCCAGTGTAAAACATACTGAAATCGCCTAGAAATTTAAGAAAAGTGAGAGGGCGTGCGTCTGGTCGAAGGAGGCTGTCACATCAGTGAAGAATGATGTGACAGGTCCTATTTATAGTCCAAAAGTGAAGATAAGGCGGTGTGGCAACGAATCGGATGGGAGCTCGATCGAGTGGCCCTCCGATCGGATGGTCATCCGATCGGATTGCCATTCGGTCAATCCCATCCTTTTGCCATTTTCCGTCTTTGATTCGTTTTGCGAGTTAGATTAAGCGTTGCGTTGCGTATTATTGTGTAATAGTATCACATAACTAGATTATATCGTTAACACAAAAGCTTCCAAGTTTCATAGTTTCCGCCAGTGACGAGTCTTAAGTTTCTCGTTCAACCAAGTCTCAAGTTTCACGAGTCTCAAGAGTCAAGCACCAAAGTATCAAGAATTAAGAATCTAGCTTCCAAGTATCAAGTATCAAGAATCAAGCCTCAAGAATCAAGTATCAAGAATCATAGTCTCAAAGTATTAAGAATCAAGTGTCTAGAGTTAAACATCAAGAATCAAGTATCTAGAGTTAAGTATCAAGCCTTATAGCATTAAATATCATGAATCAAGATTCAAGAATCATAACATTAAGACTCACAAGTATCAAAGTATCAAGAATCACATAGTTTAGTGACTAAAGTTGACAATAGCTAAAAGTTTAGGGACGCGGGCATTACGTTAATAATGTTAACCAACCTAGGACATGTGTCTCTAAAATGGGTGGGGTCCCCACAGTTGAAGCACGCCCTAGTATATGGCATCATAGGGTAGTTGGGATGATAGTAGGGTGGAGTCACGTTCTGAGCATGATATGGAACCATCATCAAATTGGATTAGGGGAAAGGTTGGGTTAGGACTTGTGCATTCTGTGGGTTTCGTGGCTGGTTAGTTGCTTGATTTTGGGGGATGTGACTGCGGCTAGTGATAAACTATCAACTGCTGAACCATTTTAGCTGACGATAAATTCCCCTTACCTCAAAAGAAATCCTTTTTCCAGTCACTGGTAAATGCCAAAATTCTATCAAAATTTGACCTAAATCTGGGTTTTTGGCAACTAGGGATCAAACCAGAAGACAGGCCAAAAACGGCTTCCTGCATCCCAAACCACCATGATTATTGGAAGGTGATGCCCTTTGGCTTAAAAAACGCTCCGTCCGTTTTCCAAAAGGCAATGGTGCGCATATTTGCACCAATCCTTGATAATTCCCTGATATACATTGATGATATCCTCTTGTTCTCCGAAGATGAAAACTCGCATATAGAATTACTCACAAAATTCCACTCCATAGTAAAACAATATGGAATCATGCTTTTAGAAAAGAAAATGGAAATGGAAGTCACAACCATCAATTTTTTGGGAATGAAAATCACCGATGGCATGTACCAACCACAACCGCACATCTCCCAAGAACTCCATCAATTCCCAGATAAGCAGATGTCACAAAAAGAATTACAACAATTTCTTGGTTTAGTCAATTATATGGGATTTTCTGCCAAAATTTTCAAATCACACAGTACATTTGTTCCCCATGTTAAAAAAGAATCCGCCAGTGTGGTCAGAAAAGCAAACGCAACCTGTAAAAGGGATAAAACAACTTGCCGATGTGATGATTCCTTTAAAGATTCCTGCAACAACCGAAAAACGAATCTAACAAACAGATGCAAGTTTTGAACATTGGGCAGCAGTTCTTATTGCAGAAGATGATGAAGGTGTCAGAACAATAAGTGGATATAAAAGCAGCATGTTTAAAGAATCAGAAAAACATTATCACTCCACGGACAAAGAAATCTTAGCTATAAAGAAAGGAATCGAAAAATTTCAATTCCATCTAGTCGACTACAGTTTCTTGATTGAGATGGACATGTCCTCTTTACCAAAAATGCTTGAATTCAAAAGAAAGATGCTATCAGAATCACAACTATTACGATGGGCGAATTAGTTTTCACAATGGACATTTACTATTAAGCATATCAAAGGCAAGGACAATATCCTTTCAGATTTTTGGCCCAGGCCAAAGGCCTATAAATTCAAAGGCTCTAACATGGTTCAGCATTACCACTCTCACCACAAAGACATCTTACCAATAGTCTTCATGAACGCCGCTAGCTCCCAAATTCCAAATGAAGCCATTCCACTCAACCAAGAATTTAAAGAGAAAGAGATCCCAGAGGAGATCATTAAAGTCATAGCAGATCAAGCTCTGAAAGACCAGCCAGTCTTGAACTACATGACATTTCTCACTATCACTTTGAGAAACCATGGCTTGTTTATGAAAGGTATAGTCTTTCACCCAAACTATCCTTTCATCAATGTCTTTCATACACGAGATTTATACAAACTACCAAAAGAAGCACTATATTTCTTTTGGTACCTTTTTTGAAGCTTTCACCATTGCCATGTCTTTCAACACTGCCAAATTACTATAATGCCTAATTGACTGCCAGTTTGGTTAGTTATCCAAAGAACAAAAGCATACACTCACTGTAGGATCGTGAAACGACCTAACGAGTCAATCAGAAGAGTGCTCAGACCGAACCAGAGGCGGAATTCATTGATTCGGTCTTTGTTTAGCTTGTATTCACTATTAATTGTCTCGTTTATTAATTTCTGAACGTTTACAAGACTGGAGACACCTCGACAGCACCTCGGCGTCGGAAATCAAAAGTTACAAATGATGACAGTTTGAAGGTATTTATAGGGAGAGACCCCTGACCGTTTGAAGATGACACACCACCTTTCAAACGGTCACCTAATTTCAAACGGTCATGCACATGCTTCAAACGGACATCTACTTTCAAATGTAAATGACATTCAAACGGTCAACTATCTAATTCTTGTTTTGTCTTCATGTGATGATTCAATGATGATGTCACATATATGATGTCATCATCATATATGATGACATCACTCTTGTTCAGCAGTTCAACGAACCCGAGACTCGACATAAGACGAAGACGACAGATGAATGCACCAACAGACTCCCCCTCAGATGTTGACAAGTCTTAAGTGTCGAGTCTTCGCATCTTCAGTCTTTATCAGTCTCTTTTCTTTCTTGACATATACCAGGATCTTCTCTTTGGCTCTAACCTCGTCAGACTCCCACTCTCATCATGATGGGATCGCTGTCTGGAATTAGCTGTCACCTTGAGATCAATTCTTGGTTTTAACTCTTGTTCAGCACATCTCCTGCATACTTCTCACCAAAACATAAGTTTTTACTTAAATCAATAAGAAAAACTTACTAGAAATAGTTACATCAAGTTCAAATTAATGATCTTGATTCACTAATCAAACATTCTTTCTCAAAATAAATTTTATCAATTCAGCACACACACTCCCAAACCTGTTCATCATATTCAGCACTTGGAATTTCGAAAATCAGCTCTTCATCATCAGTTTTCGAAAATCTTTTTGTATTTTTGATAACAAAGGAATGCAGTAAAGAAATATATACAAACAATATTTTTGTGAGTTTGTGTAAGAGGATCATATCAGTTTATGTGACCAATCACTAGCACCGTTAAGCTTTAAACATTTTCAGTTCTAAACGATTCACGTTGATTGACGATATTGTTGTCCTCTTAAACTCAATCTAAAAACTTTCGAAATGCTTACCGATACGTTAAGGTATATTAAGATAGCACTAAGTTCTTATGGACCCCACGATCTCAGCATATCCCCTCATCATGCAATACACTGACTCAAGTAATGCCTTTAAACTTTATCAACTGTGAATTGTGCGAAAACAAAGCAGAATGTTTAAACATTAACAATCAGGTCGATACTTCCGTATACGCAGAGAAAGTCCAATGTTTAAACAAAATAAGAAAAATAAAACAAGTTGAAGTTGTTTAGGCTTTAACCACCAGGTCGATACTTTCGTATACGCAGAGGAGGTCCAAAGCTTAAACGAAACACCAAAGAAAATAAAGCAGAACGTTTAGGCAACAACATCCAGGTCGATACTCACGTATACGCAGAGGATGTCCGATGCTTAAACAAAATAAAGAAATAAAACAAGTTTAAATCTTTGCAAAATAAAATGCACAATCACAGCGACTTTTTAGCAAAGTTGTGAAAGTTCACAAACTTAACCAGTTTTATGTCTTTCGACAATCAGCGATTACTGAGTAGGCACGCAGTCAAGAAGGACAAAACTAAGTACTATGCTTTCGACCATGTTTCCCACTAGAACTCGGCTTTTTCATTTAAGTTTGTATCGTTATTGCAAATCTACTAGTCTAGCTGAGCCTATCGTCACATCTTTAGTAAGATCGTTTATCACATTTAAACTTTACATTTCTTTAGCATGCTGTGACAGTCTAACTGATCTACTATCATTTCCTCTTTTTGACACCAAAACTCATTTTTTTCGTTTTTTAATGTTTTTGACATTTTCAAATTTTCTAATTTTTTTAAAATTTTTACTCCCCCTAAAATCAAAATATGTCTCAATTTTGATTTTCTGGGAAAATTTGAAAACAAACTGTACAAGAAATATGACAACATGATGAGAATTACTTCAATTCTCCATTCACTTGGCATGAACAATCAGAACTCCCCCTGACAACAAAACATTTTCCCTTAGTGATTTCAAAACACTTAAGTTTGTTTAATCAAAATGGTTTTTCCGAAAAAATTAGTTTGTCTTTACCACTTGTAAATTTGGGGTCATCACATCATATTGTTCTTTTCAACCACTTGTAAAGATTTAACATTTCCAAGATCAATCCACAAACATCACTTTGTAGAAAATCAAGTACAACTTAATGTCCCTGATTTACCACTTAAAGGTCGAAATCACTTTCGTGAATTTCTCAAGAAATGTGCCGATTCCTGTTCCACGCTTACCAACCTGGGAACTCCGGCAAGTCAGGTTTTTCATTTAAACAGATTCACCCAAGCCTGACTGTCCTTGGGTGATTTTGAATTCTTGTTCAACAATGGTGGAAAATTTTCATCATCCATTGTTAGACCAGAATTCTCAACTTTTACCTCAACTACCGGCTCTTCTGGCTTTACCGTACCAGAATCATTGCCTGAATGTGGCTTGTCTGACTTTGATGAGCCAGATTCATCGCCGACAACTTTCTTCTTCTTCTTCTTCTTTCTCTCTTCTGTCCTCAGATTTGTATCTGATGAACTCGTCTTGTTTGACTTTGCAGTTGAGGAAAGCGGTTCATCAGAACTCTTATTTTTACCAACGAATGAACCCGAGGACAAAATCTTCTCGAGATACTCTCTCGCCTTCTTCCTCTTCTTCCTCAGTCTGTCTTTTTGCCCTTGAGAAAGCTTCACTTTTATTTCTTGAACTTTAGGTTCTTGAACCTTCTGTTCTTTGGGCTTGACATTGACTGATTTCTTTGCCATTTTCTGAGAATTAACCCTCAATCTTTCATTTGATCTCCTTGGGCAATCTCTGGCAATGTGACCTCTGATGTTGCAGTTAAAGCATTTCCTCGTCTCATAACTCCAACCTTGGCAGTTAACAGCAATGTGTCCTTGATAACCACATCGGTAACACACTCTGTTATCGTACCAATCACCATTTTCAGTCCAAACATTCAGATCATAGCACTGTTTGGCTTGGTGATAATCCTTGCACCTCTTGTTTGCTGGATTTGACTTTTGAGCACTGTGGTCCGACCTGCACCACTTATTACCAACAATTTTAGAGTTTTCATTTTTCGATTTTTGTAATTTTTCATTGCGATTGGATGATTGATCTGATGAGCTTTTATTTTCTTTTTGTACATTTTTCAAAATTTTCTCTTTTTGTTTTTGTTCCACTTTCTTCTTCAAAGGTTTTTGCTTAGAGCATTCTCCCTTTTCAGTTGATTGCGGAACGGTTTCTTGAAATTTTTCTTTTAATTTCAAAAACAATTTTTGTTTTTCGAATTTTTTATTTTCATCATCAGATTTTTCATCACAATCTTCAACTTTGACTTTGTCAAAGTTTGTGACATTGTCACTTATTGGAACTAAATTGATCGGTTTTGGACAGGGATAATTCAAAGACTCAGATGAAGTCACAAAACCTTTCAATTTCTTTTCAAATTCATCAATCTTGTTTCTTGAATTATCAGCTTCGTTTTCAAGCTGAGAGATTCTTTCAAGATGAGACTTAATTGATTTTTCATTCTCATTCTTCATATTTTCAAGAACAGAATTTTCATTTTCCAAAACATTTATCTGTTCTTGAAATTTTGTCTCATTTGCTTTCAGATTTTTGTTCTCAAGCTTTATCCAGAAATCTTCATTTTCTGAATTCGACTCCTTTTCTTCTAACTCTTTGATTTTCTTTCGAGCACATTCACATTCTTTTTCAAGTTTGATAATTTTCTGAAGATGGGAATTTATCATTTTTTGCTTTTCGATGTTGTTTTTGCTAAACACATCTCTTCCATCTTCAAGAATTTTTATTTGATTTTGAAATTCTGTTTCAATTCTTGATTTTTCATTTTCAAAACTTTTCTCTTTCTCTTTCAACATCTTGTTTTCAAATGTCAAACTGTTCAAATCACTTAACAGTTTGTCATTTTCTGATTTCACCCTCCCACAATTTTCTTTCAAAATAAGAATCTGCTTATCATCTGCTTGCTTTTCATTGTTCAACTTCTTGATCTCCAATGCCAAACTTTCCACATCTTTCACGAGTTTGTCATTGTCATCCTTAAAGTTGTCACATTTGGTGCACACTGATTCAGAATTTGAAGATCCAATTTTCACAAATTCTTCATTTTTTGAAACTTCTTCCTCCTTTGTCATGAATGTACCTGCACAAAAAATTTTAGCGAAATCAAGACAATTTGCATTCTCATCAATATAACAACCTCTCTTGATATCATATTTCATCACATATTTTGCTCTAATACATTCAACAATCCTTTTGTTCATCTCATCAATTACATCTAATCCCATATCCACCAAATGATTTTCTAAAACCTTTATCATTTCTTTCTTTTTCTTTCCGTTTTCAAATTCACGAGTTTTAAGTATGCTGATGAATCTTTTTAGATGTAATTTTGAAAAATTTGAATCCTTTCTAAACTTTTTCAAAAATTCACTCCATTCAATAGGTAATGCATCTGCAAACTTTTCTATTTTTTCAGCATCTGATGGAAATATCTCATGATTTTTTAAGTAACCAAGTAAGACTCCATATCGGTTCTCTAATTCTTCCAATGTTTCATTTTTTAAACATGCAAAATATTTAAACCTTTTGACCCAAAGATCCTTTTTCACATTTCTATAACTATCGACCAAATACCCCATATACCAATCATTTAATCTTTCAACATCATGATTTTCCATCTCATCAAACATCATTTCCATTTTAACAATCTGATTAGGCCGATTGGTCTTTTGTCAATGTATATGGAAACTTGGGCCTTATAATCCACTAAGCCAACAACAACTAGAATCAATTCAGTTTGAATATATCGAAATTAAAAACCTCACATGCAACACTAATATGGCCGATAATCTTTTTTTTAAAAGCTGTTTTGATTGGGCCGCAAGTCTTGATCAAAATGATATGCACATGCGGATTGTTTAAACCAAGATTTTCACAAACAATCTGATGGATCACGTGGGCTTGACACACTTCCACTTAGCCGACAAAACAAGTATCAATATGATAACCACAAGCAAACTGACACATTTCGATTAAAATATCACACAATCGATGCAATTTCAATCGGTTCACATTACTCAATGCACTTTCGATAATATCACATGAACTGACACTCTCGTAAACTGTTATACACAATTCGATGAACACACTTTCAAACAGTAAGATCAATTTTCAAACAGTCACGATGACAACTTTCAAACGGTGATCATGTTTCAAACTGTCATGTTGTCAACTTTCAAACGGTGATCATGTTTCAAACTGTCATGTCCAGTTTCAAACTGTCAGGTGTAGTTTTCAAACGGACAGGTGCTGATTTCAAACGGTCACGGTCAATTTCAAACGGACAGGTATGTATTTTCAAACGGTCACGGTCAATTTCAAACTGTCAGGTGCAATTTCAAACGGACATGTGGCAGTTTCAAACGGTCACGGTCAATTTCAAACTGTCAGGCACTCCTCGTTCAAATGGTCACCAATTTTTACGCCATTTTTACCAGTTTTACTTCGAATTTTGAGCTGAAACTCTCAAGGGTTTGTTAAAACACAATTACGCACATATTGTGAAAGTTTTAGCCGATTTTATCCGTGAAAAATATCAATTTTATGAAAGAAGGTGTAGAAAATCAGAATTTTTCAGCGAAAACGAGCTAAATGGTAAGAACTCTTCCTCCTGAGCTCTGATACCACTTGTAGGATCGTGAAACGACCTAACGAGTCAATCAGAAGAGTGCTCAGACCGAATCAGAGGCGGAATTCATTGATTCGGTCTTTGTTTAGCTTGTATTCACTATTAATTGTCTCGTTTATTAATTTCTGAACGTTTACAAGACTGGAGACACCTCGACAGCACCTCGGCGTCGGAAATCAAAAGTTACAAATGATGACAGTTTGAAGGTATTTATAGGGAGAGACCCCTGACCGTTTGAAGATGACACACCACCTTTCAAACGGTCACCTAATTTCAAACGGTCATGCACATGCTTCAAACGGACATCTACTTTCAAATGTAAATGACATTCAAACGGTCAACTATCTAATTCTTGTTTTGTCTTCATGTGATGATTCAATGATGATGTCACATATATGATGTCATCATCATATATGATGACATCACTCTTGTTCAGCAGTTCAACGAACCCGAGACTCGACATAAGACGAAGACGACAGATGAATGCACCAACACTCACTCTACTCCAATGGTGTCTTCCACCCCACCAATGGACTGGACAGATGGCTGCATCCAGCAAAAAGTATTGTGTCGTTATGTTTAGAAGGCCCCAGATGTTACATTACACCCACATCAATTCCATAGGATGGAAAAGTAGTCATTTATCATGCCCCTTTTTGCTTCATCCATGCTTGGGTTAGTTATAAACCCTTAACCTTTTTCTTCAAACTCTTTCATAAGCAAGAATGGATGAACGTCCGAAAGTGCCTAGCTGCTGCAAATGGCTTCAAACCAGAAGATATGTCCAAAGATGTCCTAGATGGTGTAAATGCATGTCAAAATGAAGACCCACACTAAAAAATACGGGATAACGCTCACAAAGAATATATCCGAACACATCTTACCAAAGGAGTCACCATGCTCACAAATGAAGAACTAGCTGTATGGGATTATGAAAAAGAATCAGGTTTAGACCCAGCAGTAGATCCAGATTCAGAATAAAAAAAGAAGATCTATTATGTGTTACTCCCAAACATGTTTAACCTTAAAAACGACGCAGCGGAAAAAAGGGCCTTAAAAATTTCTTTCTTTATTAGACACATTACTTAATGAAGGCCCAAATACAAAAATGTTAAACATTTACTAAAATGAATTTACAACATTTACTTCCATGTATCGCGTTAAGGCGTTACATAATTAAAGCTATGTGATCGTTTTTCCGTACAATCCTTACTCTTTGACTCGATCTATGCCCGCTTGTCTTTGTTAGCAATAGAGGAGATCCGTGTAATTCCTGTGAACATCATAAACAACTTAATTGTTAGTCACTGGCAACACCATACAACATAATTCTACATAGACGAAAATCATTTAACATTTCACAATATAAGCTTGGATTCACTCAATCATCCTCTTAAAGTCTCTTGTTCCAAGTTCGGCTTCAATTCCTCATGAACTTGACGTTCTCATTCCTGCATTACCATCCAATCTCAAGGCACATTATTAGTATTCTTTGATACTCATACATATTGAAAACCATAACCACGTACATTCATAGAAAATTACATTTATACACGCATACATTCCTACATACACACGCACCTACAAGCTCTTACTTACCACTTTATGCTCATGTACTTATACTACCGTATCCTCCGATAATAGACCTACTTATAAACAAGTCCCATCCATTCGCATGTTTTCGACTTAATATTCATTTACTAGTTATTTGACCCGTTCATGTTTTTACCAAACAACTCATTTGTTTATACTAAATATTCATATGAACATTATAACTATAGAAGTTTTACATTATCCGGAGTTCCGTACAAGGGGTTTAGGAACCCGATTCCCGGTATACATTAAACTCATTCATTTAAATCAACTATACGAAGTGAAATTTTATTAGTAAAATTTCCTTACACCTCCGAGGTCTAAAGTACATTGTTACCTATCATGCAATTTCATTCAAACGATTAGAAATCAAAGCATTTGAACAAAAGAATTAAACACAAGAAATTATATTTTTTTCTTCTTTCTATTTCAGCCCCTTCACCCGGTCGTGTCAAGTGTCCACCCGGCCGTGTCAAGTAAACATATATTTTTCACAGAACCTTCACCCGGCCGTGTCAAGTGTTCACCCGGCTGTGTCAGCTCTAAACGTTTATTTTTCACCCATTTTACATCCAAACCTATCCAAACTCATTTTAGTCGCTTGGGGTTCATTTCTTAACATATCTAAGCTGTAATCCATTACCCGGATCCATAATTCATTTAGTTTACGCTCCCGTTACCTGGGTTGCGTTTTACTTTATTTTGGCCCGTTTGGTCTACTTAACGGAAACCTCCACTTCTATATAACCAAACCTTATTAGACTCCGA
>JARYGA010023573.1:0-27846 GCA_030545235.1 Helianthus tuberosus | reverse complement strand
TCATTTTTCTCTACATTTTGACCCAAATCCATTAAAAACAGAGTAAGGTGACGTGTCACACCCCGACCACGTAAAACAACAAAACGTGGCGGAAACGTCGGGGAGTGTTGTAACAGAATCATTGTTTCATAACACATGGAAATTGAAATATTGTTTTATTGATTAAAAGAGTTACAATGTCTTGACAATCAAAGAAACATAACATAAATAACTAGTCTTGCATCTTTTATTGTCACTAAGGCCCAAGTCCGCCTAAGTGTATCTTGATAAATCATATGCATCATATCCTGAAACACATGTGAAAATAGGTACGTCAGCATAAAAATGCCTGTGAGATACATAGGTTTTGTGAAAATAGAATTCATGACTTATGTTTAAGAAAATGTTTAGTCATGAACCTTGTAATTTGATTTGTTTTTGTAAATCATTTGAAAAGCAATAAGATCAAATGATATGTATAAATAAGAGAATAATGTATGGTTAAATGAATAACCATGTAAAATGAGTTTGTATAAGATAAGTTGTTTGTAAAACAATGTCTTGTGAAAAGTATGTTATTTGTATAAAATGTTATATGTCTTAAATTGAAATGATTCAAATAACGCTACGATATGTAATACCATACAAGCACTTATATATAGGAAGTACCAGCGACGTATCCACCATACTTGTATCGTATTACACACGCCTCGTTACTTAAATCACTTACCCAAACCAAACCACCAAAGTAAAATGTTTACGTATAATCAAATGTCAAAATGTTTATGTAAAAACCATGTCTAATGTCTATGTCTAATGTTTATGTCTAATGTAAATTATGAATTGTGTATGTAAATGTCAAAATGTTTATGTATGGTAAGTGAAATATATTAACTAAACCATATGTAAAATGCACAAAAACAAGGTATTGAAGTAAAACATGGTTTAAATCAAAGTTATGTTTTGTGTAATATATGCATGCTATACTGATATAAACATCTATGCGGTATTGTGAAAAATTCATACATCCAAGCCTTGCGACAGTCGGATAACCCTTTTAGTAAAGGTTATCAAAAAATGTATTCGGATTCGGTCATTCCTTCCATCCAAACAAACCCGAGATTACAGGAATGGGATTTGTCAAATCCTATGGTACCACTACCTACTACCGAGCGGCATGATCGGTGTTAATGAATGTACATTGTCTCATTTAAACAAACCAAATGTCATACCAAAATGTAAGCATGTGATGAGTAAAATAATGTACTAAGTACGCACACAATGGGCATACATAGCATAAAATGTAATGTAAAATAATGTACTAAGTACGCACACAATGGGCATACATAGCATAAAATGTAATGTAAAGTAATGTACTAAGTACGCACACAATGGGCATACATAGCATAAAATGTAATGTAAAGTAATGTACTAAGTACGCACACAATGGGCATACATAGCATAAACACAATGAAATCATGTACTATAAATGTACTAATGAACATAGCAAGTATATGATGTGAAAACAGAAAGGCACGAAAGTAACAAGTAGGCACATGTGTTTCACCCCAAAATGTTTGGAAAACAGTAAAAGAGGGGTCTATGTACTCACTTGAGATTGCTTAGTAGTCCTTGAGTAACAACCAAACAAAGCTAGAGATCACGGATATCAAACGGCACCTAATATAGGTAACTATGTTAATAAACCGGACCTAAGTCGGAGGATTTAGATAGAATGAGGGTTCGTAAACCAAACGAGTATGGAGACTCGTGTCATATGGTTTAACAAAGCCTACATACTAAATGAAACCTAACCTAAGTGCTTACGACCCATTACGACCTGTTTAGGTAGCTTATGCTACTTTAACGCGTCGTTCGCGTGAAACTCGTTCGGACCGCTTAACTAGTCCCATGACAAGTAATATATGCCTTAACATGTCTAATATTGTTGTCAAATCAGTTTAGATGTCAAAAGTTATGTTACATATGTTTAAAATGAATTTTGGCATCAAAGGGGTATTTTGGTAATTTACCTAAGGCATATAAACTACCTATCATACAACTACTTAAACGAAGCGACCATAAGGTATAACCTCGGAAGGTTATTCCCTATATACTATGGTCACCTAATGTGTTTGGTCGGATCCTAATGATCGACCAAATGGGTCAGGTTCGAAGGTATAAGCGATTTATTAGATCGCTTACCCTTACGACCCTAGACAACGTGGTAATCAGTAGGCATAGTCACAAGGGACTATAACCATCGTGATTACGCTCACGTTGCGAAGTTCAAACGAACTTCGCATTGACCATAAACTGGTCAATGCAGAAAGTCAAACAAAGTTTGACTTTCGGACTCGAAAAGCAATAAAAGAACGAAGGAACACTTACAAAGGGTCCCCGAATGCTAATCTAGATCAAAATAGCTCAGGTATGAAACAAAGGTTTCAACTTAGAGCACATTAGATCAGATTCTTGTGAGGAAAAGTGAAGGGTGGAGGTGGGTATTTATAGTTTTCGGTTCACCGTTAGGATCGTTTATTGGAGAAGAGGGAATGATCACATCCCTACACTTGTTGGAATGTTGTGGTAACTGATTTTGCCCACCACAAGAGATTAACATGTGGCACTTGGCCTTTGGAGGGTGTTAGGGGCTGTTAACATGTGTTTAAAATGGCTTTTGCTGATCAGAAGGGGCCTCGCGTGACGCCAAGGGGGCTAGGTGTCACGCTAGGGTCCCCCTGATCAGCAAACACTTTCCAATGTTCACCTTTCAGTCCCCGTTGTGTATTAAGGCCATTTCCGACATGTTTAAGGCTCGTTAAATCATTTTCAAGGCTCCAAAAGGATGCCTAAACATTGTGGGCATGAAACATACTCAAAAATATGCCGGATGTCAGTTCGTTTGGTCATACGATCGCGATGTTCGCTTAATTACGACGGAATGCGCACAAGCGTGAAAAACGATCCAAAATGCGTGACGAATGGATTTTTGACAAGCCAAACACTAAAGCATAATATTATAATGCTTACATAAATTTTTGGATGTACGGATGTATTCAGAACGTAAGTTATGCGCGAAAATGCAAACTTGTGCACTTTTTGACGCTTTTAGTCCCTGAATGACCCAAAAGTTCATTTTAGCACACCGAACCCCTCAAAGCCTATTTCTAAGCTATATAAAGGGTATTTAAGGTGTGTTTAACTTATGGTCATGTTCCGGAATGTTCGTTACAGTTCAAATTGGCATACTTTCGCAGTTTGTCAAGTTTAGTCCCTGTAAGCGAATTAACTTGTTTTTGCCATACCAAAGCCTTCAAAACTTATTTCTAAGTTATGTAAAGGTTATTTAAGGTATGTTAAGTATATGTTGATGTTCCGGAGTATTCTTTGCATTAAACTGGTTATATTTACGCATCGATGCGCGTATAACCTTCCAGAAAGCGATTTAGAGCCCGAAATTGAACAAGAATTGATATGTGCAAATGATACACATATTTTTTTCAAATCCCAAGTATGAAATACAATATTTCATTGATACAGTATTTGTTTGATGGCCGTGGAGGCACAGGTGTCACAGTCTCCCCTACTTTAGGAAATTTCGTCCCGAAATTTTATTTAGAGGAAACTTGTGAGAGTTTAAAATATGAAGTTGAAAATATCGAACTACATTGGTTAGGGTTCTGAACTTCTAGTAACTTTAATAACATCATACTTGCAATGTAAGAGGGATACTTATATACAAGTATATGAAGCGTCATTGGTGCGTCCACCGTACCTCCATTACATCGTTCTCATTTTGTTATTGTTTTCACTATCGGTTCTTACACATAATAAATCTTACTGTGGTTACCGTGCACTGAATCTCATAATTATGTACGCGTCCATAATTAGACAATTCCTTGCATAGTTCACACAGTCTATTTTATAATGTGTAGGGGAAAACCAAATGAACAAACCTGTGATGAGTGTGACTAGACCACCATAGGGTCCCTTTTATTAAATCAATAAATGATTTTAATAGACAACCAAGGAGTCTTTTCAGCTTATATCATCACATGTCATTCTTAACCAGATTTTTGAATCAATCTTTTTGACTAGACCACTAAAAGGGTCTCTTATGAATCATGGAGTGGTACTATATAATCCAAGGGTCTTAACTATTACATAGAAGCCCATTAAGGAATTAAGGTAGTACCTTTTTGAATATCCTACTACGAATCCCTCATATGAAGATATGAAAAATTCTACGAGGATTTGGATAACGAATATCCAGAGTATACAAAAACACAAAATGCATAAAAGAAAACACAAGATGCATAAACACATAGTCATATAACCACAAAGATTGTTTATCTAGATCTTTAATTTGTTAATTAGTTTTGCTAACAGAGCACATGTATTTAAAGCACAATAGGAATCCATCTCGCGGATTTCATTTGGTACTTTAAACATTGTCAAGAATCTAACTATAAAGATAGAAAGATTTTTAAAAGAAAAATTCGATTTCGATTATAAGGAACAAAAATGTTTGAATTTAGGTACATAAGGAATCCAATCAAGGACTCTGATTTGAATGATAATCATCCACAAGGGTCTAAATGTGAAGATAAAAAGATCCCATATGGATTTTAGAAGTTGAAGATGTTTTGAAACCTTGCACTTGATGTGCTTAGGTCAAAACATGAAGTAAAATGCTTATGAAGTTGAGATGCCAGATATGCCAAGGCGACATATGAAGCGAAATTTGAAAGTTAAGTCAATGTATGAAGAAAATATTTTTGAAAACTATGCATGGGGTTCTTAAAAAAAATGTGTTCAATGTTTTTGAAACCTTATATATAATACCTTTGAAATCATAAAGTAGGTGTATTAGGTAGGTATATATTTATAAAAAATGTTTTAAAAATCATGCGAGATGAATTTTGAAATTATGTATAAGGTTTTTTTTTTTCCGAAAAACATGAACATGGAAATTGAAATATTGTTTTATTGATTAAAAGAGTTACAATGTGTTGACAATCAAAGAAACATAACATAAATAACTAGTCTTGCATCTTTTATTGTCACTAAGGCCCAAGTCCGCCTAAGTGTATCTTGATAAATCATATGCATCATATCCTGAAACACATGTGAAAATAGGTACGTCAGCATAAAAATGTCTGTGAGATACATAGGTTTTGTAAAAATAGAATTCATGACTTATGTTTAAGAAAATGTTTAGTCATGAACCTTGTAATTTGATTTGTTTTTGTAAATCATTTGAAAAGCAATAAGATCAAATGATATGTATAAATAAGAGAATAATGTATGGTTAAATGAATAACCATGTAAAATGAGTTTGTATAAGATAAGTTGTTTGTAAAACAATGTCTTGTGAAAAGTATGTTATTTGTATAAAATGTTATATGTTTTAAATTGAAATGATTCAAATAACGCTACGATATGTAATACCATACAAGCACTTATATATAGGAAGTACCAGCGGCGTATCCACCATACTTGTATCGTATTACACACGCCTCGTTACTTAAATCACTTACCCAAACCAAACCACCAAAGTAAAATGTTTACGTATAATCAAATGTCAAAATGTTTATGTAAAAACCATGTCTAATGTCTATGTCTAATGTTTATGTCTAATGTAAATCATGAATTGTGTATGTAAATGTCAAAATGTTTATGTATGGTAAGTGAAATATATTAACTAAACCATATGTAAAATGCACAAAAACAAGGTATTGAAGTAAAACATGGTTTAAATCAAAGTTATGTTTTGTGTAATATATGCATGCTATACTGATATAAACATCTATGCGGTATTGTGAAAAATTCATACATCCAAGCCTTGCGACAGTCGGATAACCCTTTTAGTAAAGGTTATCAAAAAATGTATTCGGATTCGGTCATTCCTTCCATCCAAACAAACCCGAGATTACAGGAATGGGATTTGTCAAGTCCTATGGTACCACTACCTACTACCGAGCGACATGATCGGTGTTAATGAATGTACATTGTCTCATTTAAACAAACCAAATGTCATACCAAAATGTAAGCATGTGATGAGTAAAATAATGTACTAAGTACGCACACAATGGGCATACATAGCATAAAATGTAATGTAAAATAATGTACTAAGTACGCACACAATGGGCATACATAGCATAAAATTTAATGTAAAGTAATGTACTAAGTACGCACACAATGGGCATACATAGCATAAAATGTAATGTAAAGTAATGTACTAAGTACGCACATAATGGGCATACATAGCATAAAATGTAATGTAAAGTAATGTACTAAGTACGCACACAATGAAATCATGTACTATAAATGTACTAATGAACATAGCAAGTATATGATGTGAAAACAGAAAGGCACGAAAGTAACAAGTAGGCACATGTGTTTCACCCCAAAATGTTTGGAAAACAGTAAAAGAGGGGTCTATGTACTCACTTGAGATTGCTTAGTAGTCCTTGAGTAACAACCAAACAAAGCTAGAGATCACGGATATCAAACGGCACCTAATATAGGTAACTATGTTAATAAACCGGACCTAAGTCGGAGGATTTAGATAGAATGAGGGTTCGTAAACCAAACGAGTATGGAGACTCGTGTCATATGGTTTAACAAAGCCTACATACTAAATTAAACCTAACTGTCACACCCCTATTTTCCACGTGTCACCGGTGGGCCCGGTGGGGAGTATCGTGACGTAGTTGGTATCATCATAGACAAACAACACAATATATAAATGCACAGCGGAAGCAAAGATAGATTCATTTCAACTTTAATAAAGTGTAATATTAATTATCACAATAGTTGAAACGGATCCACAGGCGGATCAAAAATAAAATAGGATATTGTTCAACAACTTTATTGTCATCCAAGCTTGCGAGACTTATTGTGGACGCTCTAGAAGACAGCCAGCCTAGTACGAGTAGTACCTGCACTTAATCTTTTTGGAAAAATACATCAGTTTACACTGGTAAATACAATTTAACTGACTCATTTTGAAAAGGGTTGAAAATTGATTTGAATGCACGTGGCACAAAACATTTTATAACTTGGGGTAATTATGTAATATAATCTTGTGAACGAATTACATGTTACTTGTGCGTTCAGTAGCCCGGATCTTGTCCTGGTTAAAGATCAATAGACACACCACATTATAGAGTTATACACTGACATGTGTACGCCTACACCCCGTGCTCAGGTCGTGGCCATCTTGTAAGATGATGCCAAGGATATCCAGGACATGGTCATTAACCCCCCAAAGGCTTTAAGTGAACAAGACTGTTTAAACGAGCCGATAAAATTAGTCAATTAACCACCCAAAGATGTAAGATTTGATGCTCGATCAAGCGGTATTCTATATACCGTAACCCAAGCCCGTATAGGGAAAATAAGTTAAAAGTATTTACCTGAGTAAAGTATAAATCACAACTAGCAAGTGAAGGTAGCTTTTACTGGTTCTTCTTATTCTGGAATAAAGGTTTATAATAACCTATTAGATTTCTAACGGGTCTTTATTTAAGCTCAAGCTTAGACCGGCTAGTTTTTAAGGACGATACGGTTCAAACGCACGATTAAGCGAAGACCGGATAGAATGTGATTTAGACCCGAAAAGTTTGAAGACTTGTATAATATGGGTATACTAAACACATTCTGGATTTTGAGACAAAAATGATAATGTTTGACCCGTTTCGGTCAATTTATGCAAACTAGTTACATAAACCGAGCCGAACGCGAAAAGGGCGTCACGGGTAACCAAAAGAGTCATATGCAAGTTCCCTGAGTTAATATGCCTTAAATATGTTATAATATCAGTAAGATATCTTCTATTATGCTAAAAACGGATTTAAACACAATTTATGCCTCATAAGGGCATTTTGGTAATTTTAAAGATTATAAAAGAGTTTAATTTGAAATCTGAGTTACAAGTCTGGTTTATACAGTAAATATATTTAATTTAACATGTTATAACAGTAGGGTATGACCCATATGTGAAACTTATCATTTAAAACCAAACTATGCACCTTAGGGGTATTTTGGTAATTTCACAAGGGATTAAAAGGTCAAAATTGGAAACCTGAGTTCAAAAACTTGTACTTACTGTTATTTTTATAAAAATATACTAAAAACATCAGTAGGTATCAACCTTATATGTTTAATATGGTTATAGTACATACTATGCGTTAAAAACGCTTAAAAAGGCGATTTGGAGCCGTTTCCGGGTTTGTAAAAGAAAGCTGATATTTTTATAATTCCAGAATGCTCAAAATATTTTATTTATCAAATAAAATCAGTAGAAAAAGGTTTGGGGTCAAAAGGATTTATAAAACTCGTTTTATGGCTTAAAAGGGTAAAATCGGTATTAACCGAATTAAACTTAGAGACCTATGTTATGCTCAGCCAAAAATTAAATAAAAATCTTTAAAAATCCCAAAATATTATATTATAACAGTGGGTAAAAAGTTTGATATCAAAAAGTGGGTTTAAATAGGCTATGCGCTAATTACGCCGTTTAATTAACATAAAGGTTTCAAATTACGATAATGAGCATAACTCTTAATCTAGACCTCAAACTGATATCAAATTTTTGGTGCAAGCTTATAAATCAGTAACAAATGTTTCTACTCTTTCACTTTTTCAAAAATCGCGTTTTATAGTCAAAAGGGCATAATAGTCAACTTTAAGCATAAATCGGAAACATGCATATGAATCGGATAAGTATTGAACCAAGTTGTAAAATCTCAGAGAGTTAAACTTATATGAAACCTGGTCCAAAATAAGCTCTAAGGCAGATCTCAAACATGCATGAACGGATCAGAACTGATAGTCAAAGCAAAAGTCAAAATATGCGACTTTCGGGTCCGATCCGGGTTTATACTGAAAATTGTCGAGTTGAACATGTTGAGACATGTTCTTACATTAATTACCATGTTATTTTAATGATCAAACAGGTTGCATGTACCCTACATTGCTAATCATGCTTAAATTTGCAAATAATAATTCTGTTGACTTTTTGAAACAAGCTTTGACTCGACAATTAACATAGTTAGAGTAGGAATCTGAAAGTACCCTTTTAAGGGTTTGTTACCCACATAAATACCAACTTGTAGGTACTTTCAATTCGAGAAATGACTGAGCAAATTTCGTTAAATCTCAAAGTCAAACTTAAATTACGATGGCTTGACTTTTGCTTAATTAACTAAGCTAGAACGAATTAGAAAGGGTTATGAACACTTACATGAGTCCTAATTAAGCTTAGAGATCACTAGGAAGTTGGCTTGATGTCCAGAGAGCTCCAGAAGTTGTCTTGTGAAATTTGTGAATGCAAGTGTTCAATGTTGTAAGCTTCAAGATCCTTTTAACACAAGTTTGATCTCCTTAGATGCTGCCACAACAGTCTAGGAATGATGTAAGATGAGTCCAAGTGCCCCTAGATGCATGTAATTCCATTGGTGAGGCTCTGGGATCGGATACAGCTGGTTACAACTCGAAAACAGACATGAACTGGCAGCTGGTCGCTGATTTGGTCGCTGGGCACTTGTAGGCGGGCCGCGAAGGGCCTCTCGCGGGCCGCGTACAAGCTGTTAACCAGCTTAACAAGTTTCTTTGTATTACAATTTGGTCCTTGTCCTTTGATACGTGGTTTTTGCTATTTTCCTTGCACCCTAGACCCTCAAATCTGACTTTTAAGGACCTTGGGATATTTACAAACATGGTAAAGTCCTTGGTTAACTTTGTGCTTACCCGAAAAGTCACGAAATTCAACGTTAACGCATTTAACCCGTGCACGGTTTTGATCATAACTTTCTCATACGACAACGAAACTTTATGAAATTTTTACCACATATTCTAGTGAGTATATTCTACCATTACAAAGCTTCGGGTTTGCCAAAAGATCACTCAGAGGTATACTTTCAACATGTTGACACATTTAGCCCCTGTAGTTTGTAATTCCTCACTTTCTTTCATTTTCCGCTTCGTATGATCCATGATTTAATCATTTAAGATTATAAACACCATGTAGGGTTATTGTAGGGCCTATTTATCCATTGTTGACACTTTGGACCCTTATATTTACATAGTTTCACTGTTTGTCAACTTTAGTCCCTCTAAAGTGCTCTTTCACATATTCAAAGCCTATGACACGTGTCAATACATTATTGGACGTAAATTTTCGAGGTGTTACATCCTCACCCCCTTAAAAGAAATCTCGACCTCGAGATTTACTGAAACAAATGAGGGTATTTTTCTTTCATCGTGGATTCTACCCCCCATGTGTATTTGGGACCTCTACGGGCATCCCATTTGACTTTGACAATAGGCACATGCTTCCTTCGAAGCTTCTTTACCTGTCGATCCTCAATCGACAATGGTTTCTCCACGAATTTCAAGCTCTCATCTATATGTACATCCGTATGCGGTATTACCAGTGATTCATCAGCGAAACACTTCTTCAGATTACAGATGTGAAAAACATTATGTATAGCACTAAGCTCTTCAGGCAAGTTTAACTTATAAGCAACTGACCCGACACGTTCGATAACCTCGAAAGGTCCTATGTATCTCGGGCTTAGCTTTCCTTTCTTACCAAATCGCATCACCCCTTTCCAAGGTGATACTTTAAGCAATACTTTGTCACCTACTTCGAAGTGAAAAGACTTACGTTTTGGATCCGCATAGCTTTTCTGCCTATCCCTGGCAGCTTTTAGGCGATCGCGAATCTGGACAATCTTGTCCGTTGTTTCAAAGACCAAATCTGGTCCTGATAATTGAACGTCTCCTACTTCCGCCCAACAAATAGGTGTTCTGCATTTTCTACCATATAATGCCTCAAAAGGCGCAGCCTTAATACTAGTATGCTAGCTATTATTACAGGAGAATTCGACTAATGGCAGATGCTTATCCCAACTGCCACCTAAATCAATCACACATGCACGAAGCATGTCTTCCAATGTTTGGATGGTACGCTCACTCTGTCCGTCTGTCTGTGGGTGGTAAGCCGTACTAAAATTCAAGCGTGTGCCCAGAGACTGTTGGAAACTTTTCCAAAAATGAGAGGTGTATCTCGTATCTCTATATGAGATAATTGACAATGGTACGCCATGCAATGCTACAATTTTATCTACGTATAATTGAGCTAACATGTCTGAGCTGTAAGTTTCCTTAATGGGTAGGAAATGTGCTGACTTGGTCAGTCTATCTACTATGACCCATATAGTATCGTTTCCCTTCCTCGTCTTTGGCAACTTGGTGATGAAATCCATCGTCACCATCTCCCACTTCCATGCGGGAATTTCAGGTTGTTGTAACAAACCTGACGGCTTCTGGTGTTCCGCTTTGACTTGCGCACAAGTCAAACATTTAGATACATAAGCAGCTACAGACTTTTTCAAACCAATCCACCAGTAGTTTGCCTTTAGATCCTGGTACATCTTGTCAGCTCCAGGATGAACAGAATATTTGGAACTGTGGGCTTCCTGGAGGATAACATCCCGAAGTCCTCCATAAACTGGAACCCATATTCGTCCATTCAATCTTAGCATTCCGTCTTTGTCATGGGATAACTGCTCCTTAGTTACTCCCAGTTTTTCTTCAGGATAGTTAGCTTCCAGCACAGCTTCCTTCTGTGCTGCTAGCACCCTTTCGTTCAAACTATTCCTTATTTCAATGCGCTTAGCATTGATTCTTATCGGCTTTACTCTTTCTTTTCTGCTCATGGCGTCAGCAACTACATTTGCTTTGCCTGGATGGTATTTTATCTCACAATCATAATCATTTAGAGTTTCCATCCATCGTCTTTGTCGCATGTTCAAGTCCTTCTGATTGAACAAATGTTGAAGGCTCTTGTGATCTGAATAGATCACACACTTGGTTCCATATAAGTAATGCCTCCATAGCTTTAATGCAAATACAACGGCATCCAGCTCCAAGTCATGGGTGGTGTAGTTCTTCTCGTGTACCTTTAACTGTCGTGAAGCGTAGGTAATAACCTTGCCTTTCTGCATGAGTACACAGCCCATACCAGTGTGTGATGCATCACAATACACCACGAATTCTTCTATACCATCGGGCAATGTTAACACTGGTGCATTACTCAACTTTTTCTTCAAAATGTCAAAGGATTCCTGCTGCTTAGGGCCCCAATCAAACTTAACCTTCTTACGTGTCAACGAAGTTAGGGGCGCAGCAATCCTTGAAAAGTTTTCGATGAAACGCCTATAATATCCTGCTAAACCCAGGAAGCTACGAATCTCAGTAGGTGTCTTCGGCTCTTGCCAATTCATAACTGCTTCCACCTTAGCGGGATCCACTTGGATACCACGCTCACTTACCACATGTCCAAGGAATTGGACTTCTCGAAGCCAAAACTCGCACTTCGAAAATTTGGCGTAGAGTTTCTCCTGATGTAGAAGTTTGAGAATACAACGAAGGTGTTTCTCGTGGTCAGCTTGGTTCTTCGAGTAAATAAGGATGTCGTCAATAAAGACGATGGCGAATTTGTCCAAGTAAGGCTTGCAGACGCGATTCATAAGATCCATGAATGCGGCCGGTGCATTAGTGAGCCCAAAAGGCATCACTAGGAACTCGTAATGTCCATAACGAGTCCTAAAAGCAGTTTTGTGCACATCTTCATCCTTGACCTTCAACTGATGATAGCCTGACCTCAAGTCGATCTTAGAGAAGTAGCTTGCCCCTTGCAATTGATCGAATAGATCATCGATCCTGGGCAAAGGATACCTGTTCTTGATAGTGACTTTATTAAGCTCACGGTAATCGATGCATAGGCGCATCGATCCATCCTTCTTCTTGACAAACAAGATCGGCGCTCCCCAAGGAGACGAACTAGGTCTAATAAAACCTTTGGCTAGCAGATCGTCTAACTGCGTCCTTAACTCCTTCATCTCCGTTGGTGCTAACCTATAAGGTGCTCTTGCTACTGGTGCAGCACCAGGGATGATGTCGATTCGGAATTCCACTTGCCTATCTGGTGGTAAACCAGGTAGTTCTTCGGGAAAAACTTCAGGATATTCCGAAATGACAGGGATGTCTTCAATCTTAGGCTTTGGCTCGTCTATAGTAACTTGTGCCATATAAATGACACAACCCTTCTGCAGACATCTGGATGCTTTGAGCATAGACACTTGCTCAGGCAATCCATGCTGGGTATCCCCTTGGATGGTGAGTGACTCACCAGACGGAGTTTTGACTACTACTTGCTTTCTATTGCACACAATCTGGGCTTGGTTATACGATAACCAATCCATACCTATGACTATATCAAAGCCGGATAGCTTAAAGGGAAGTAAGGACAAAGGAAAAGAGTGATTCCCAATAGATATAACACATCCATCTAAAACAGTTGAGGCGGTTTCTATGGTTCCATCAGCTAATTCCACCTCATATTTCACACTTAAGGGTTTTACAGGAAATTTCAACAACTCACAAAACTTATTATCCACAAAAGACTTATCTGCTCCAGAATCAAACAATATTCGAGCAAAAACATCATTTACGAGAAAAGTACCTGTAATCACGTTGTCATCCTGAATAGCTTCCTTAGCGTCCATCTTGAAGACCCTCGCATTGGTCTTTTTCCCATCTT
Organism: Helianthus tuberosus; assembly: GCA_030545235.1. Classification (NCBI taxonomy): domain Eukaryota; kingdom Viridiplantae; phylum Streptophyta; class Magnoliopsida; order Asterales; family Asteraceae; genus Helianthus; species Helianthus tuberosus. The sequence goes on along the minus strand of JARYGA010023573.1, from coordinate 14,249 downwards.
CGGTTTTCTTGGTGTTCTTTGGGCAATTAGACTTAATGTGCCCTTTTTCGTTGCAACCGTAACATGTTGCATCCTTCAGCTTCTTACACTCCAAAGTCTTATAATCCGTAGATTTGCAAATCCCATAGGATCTCGTGTGAGACTGGGATTTCGACTCAAATCGACATTTCCCAAAATGGTTCTTCTTGCAAGTTTTACATTTGGGCTTATCTCCCGATTGTTGCCCATCTCTCTTAGATCCCGACCCTTTCTTGTGGTCGTCATTTCCTCGGTGTTTCTTACCTGATCTTCGTGAGGTATCATCCTCATGCTTCCTTTTGTTCTCTTCTGAATTCCTGAGTGCTCTCAACCTGACTACGTCCAAGGTAAGAGAGAGAGATAGATCAGCTGCTGATCTGAAGGTAGCAGGCCTTGATGCCTTAACACTAGCTTTAATCTCTGGGGCTAAACCCCCGATGAAGCGAGCAATCCTCTTAGGTTCTGGGGTTACCAAGTATGGAACCAACCTAGATAGGGTATTGAAAGTGGTGAGGTATGCCTGACAGTCTAAATTCTTCATCACTAAAGATAGGAAGTCTGACTCAATTCTCTCAACTTCGTGTTGCGGGCAATAATTATCTTTAATGAGAGCAACGAACTGATCCCATGATAGATTGTAGAGTGGGATCTTTCCAGCAGCTTGTATGAGAGACTTCCACCACGCCAGTGCTTCTCCTTTGAACGATTGGGATACGTATTTTACTACGTCCCTTTCAGCACAACCGCTGATGTCTACAACCGTATCCATTTCGTCCAACCAAGTTATACAATCTACTGCTCCTTTCTCCCCGGTGAAGTCCCGGGGTTTGCAAGAAACAAAGTACTTGTAAGTATAGGACTTGGTGTGTGGTTTGGCATCATGCACCATCCTTTTTGAAGGAACACTGTTCTGATTTGATGAGTGTCGATCATCATCCTTCTTGAGCTCATCTTTCTTAAGTTCATCTTTCTTAGAGGGCGGTTTGCTATGAGCCTCAGAGTGAACTTTTGGCTTAGAATGTGGTGCAGATCGGGTCCTGCTTTGGGTCCCGCTCGATTCACTATACTGTCTATTTAGTGCTTCGATAACCGCATCGTTCACTAATGCTTTCAACTTCGCACCAGTTACTAATATCTTAGCATTATCAGGGTTTTCTGCTGGACGACTGTTTAATTCTTCAGACTTAGCCATGTAGTCTTAATTGCTACATAAAGAAAAATAAGGACAAGGTCTATTTAGAAGCCTAAACAGTATTATCGTTCTTGACGATTTATTAACCATGGTAAATAAGAGCCATAATAGTTAATTTGTTAAGTAATTTCATTCGGGATTTTTACCAGTAATCTTTTTAGAATGAAATATAATATTGGCATAATAGGCCTAGTCACGTAGACAAATTTCTAAATTAAAAATTTAGATTTTAAAGGATTAAAGTTTGAATAAATAAGACAAATCAATCCTTTTCTTGGCAGGGAGTCTATAAACTACGGCTGCCCTTGTTTTATATGACATTAATTATAACCCGTAGGTATTTTGTCACAATCACGTATATATAAAAATATAAATTTGGGTAATTAATAAAAAGGGTGACATGTGTGATTTCGCGGATCACACTAGCCAAGAATGTTAACATATTTGCAGATGTTAACAGAGATTGAATCTTTTTAAACAGGTTCTACCATATTGGCCAGGTCTTTAATATGACATTCAAGCTAGGTTTTACCTTTTTAAGATTCTTATTATTATCAAAAATGGTAAATCAAAATATGTTATTTTTCATTTATTCACATACTAGGTTTTTACCCGGGATTGCTTCCCGGGCTCGGGAAAGTTATTTAGATTAATTAATTACTATTTGTTTGTAATACGACCACATTACATCAACCATCTCATTCAATTCAACAACAATGACTTCAAATCACCGGATTAGATCATGAACTCATATTAGAGGACAAACAAAACCACAACAGGACCATATGAATAATATAATTTCCACTTTTACATCAATGCACTTACATGATAGGGTGATTTGGGATTTTCAAAAAAAATCTTTGTTTTTGTACCTCTTTTACAAAATAAGACGTTGACCAAATTTGAAACAGATGTTAACCAAAAGTCAATAAGATATTGACAAATAGTCAAACAGATGTTGAGCTTAAACAGATGTTTGGTTTAAGGCCAAACATCTGTTTATGGCCAAACATCTGTTTAAGGTCAAACATCTGTTTAAGTCCAAATATCTGATATAGAATAAGAACATCTGTTTAAGGCAAAACATTTGTTTAAGGTCAAACATGTGTTTAAGATCAAACAACTGTTTAAGTCGAAACATCTGATACAAAAGGCCAAACATCTGTTTAAGCCTTAACAGATGTTTAACTTGTTAACATCTGTTTAAGGCAAAACAGTTTAAGCCTTAAAAGACCAAACAGTTTTAACCCAACAGTGGTTTTAAACCACCATTTTAACCAAACAGCGGTTTCGACCACAGTTTTCTGAACAGTAGTTCCAAACATCCGTGGACATCAATCTGTTGACCAAAGTCAACAGATTTATCAACCACTGTTTTATTTTCAAACATCTGTTCCCAATAACAGAGCTTTGATCATTTAAACATACATTTGCCAATATTACAAGCTTTTACACTCTCAAACCTAAATATTTATAAAAAGTACAAGTGTTAAACAGCATACAAAGTTCATCCATCTGTTGACCCAATTCAACAGATGTATCAACCACTGTTTAATTTTGAAACACCTGTTCTCAATAACAAAGCTTTGATCATTTAAACCGACCTTTGCCAATATTACAAGAATTTACACTCTCAAACATCGATATTCATTTACTTAATTTTAATAACAAACATTATTAATAATTTTAACACAACTAATTATATAAAAGATACAATTGTCAAAACAGATAATAGCATTCAATAAAATACAGGATCCTAATTCCTAATCTATTGGTGAAACAGTAGTTTCGATAAGTAAAGCTCCTTTCGGACCATTGTAGTTGTCAACATGTTGGACGTATTTCAGAAGTTCGTTGGTGAGATCAACTTCAATCATATCCCCCCAGATGCTTGTTATCAACCACTTGTTGTCTTCAATTATATTAGTACTTCGGCGTGCATCTACGTAACCAACTACACGAGGATTATTGAAAACAAACATCTTCTTCCAGCCTTCTTCTTCATATCTGAGCAAATCAGCAGTTAGCTCAGCAGACTTTCCAATAACAATCAAATGCAACCTCTTTGCAATGGTCAAAAAATGCCCTTGGCAAGGATTGACTACAATACTCTCAGGAAAGTGAAGCATTCTGAAAGTCTCACTAACAACATCAAAACAAACGATGTTCCTCTCACCTAGTGGATACCAATAATTTGAAACCATAAAATATATGGTTTTATCAGCATAAACTCCTGTAGACCATGAATATCGACTTGAACTATAATTGTTTACGATACTGAAATTTATTGTTGTCCATGACTCACGACGTCGTGAGTAAACACGAGCAGCAGTTACATTATGGTAACATCTGATGTTCAGCACTTTGAGATCATTGAACTGATCAAAATAAATTCCACCGGTATCAGAGTTTCGATGATGATTATAATTAAAGTAGTCATCACACAAAACCTTATACTGCCTGATAGTTGGATTCCAAAGAATCAACTGACAACAAATCCCTTCATTGGAAACTAACAACAACCCATTAAATGAAGATAGAATACGTAAGAAGCTAGAGTGGACATTGTTAGGAAAATTTAAGGTTTTACTACTAACAACATCCAACTTACCACCAACTACGTTGTCAATGACAATTGACGTGTCTTTAAAGGATAATAGTTTCTTTTGTACTGAATCTCCACTTCGGAGAGCATGCATCATCTGAAATGCATGACTTGACAATTCCCTATAAAAATTCTTGGAAAGACACTTGAAACGGCAAATATCTTCTGCAGAAAGCCTTGTGAAAATCTCGTCAACAATCACTTGAAACCCAAATTTTTCCATCCTGCAAAGAGCCTTGTGAAAATCTCGTCAACAAAATTTTTGAAGATGATTGAGTAGATAGATGAAAATGGTAATGATCAAAACCTCTGCGAAATCTATTTTATATACCCAATGAAGAAGACTATGACTAAATACATCGTCAGACGAAAGAATATCATGCGACACTTATTAGGCTTTTAATGCATTTACACGGGAAAAATATAAAATTAAACACGTTATTATAATTACAATTAACCTATTCATTTACCTATAAGACGCCTTTAGCATAAGACAGAAGTGATTGCTTAACGTTCATTAATTGGAAAGTATATATCCCAAGGCAATTTGAATTTGAAATTACCGGCAATTTCAAAACCACTGCTATGGTATATGTTTGCCAAAGGAAATATCTGCTAAGTTATACTTTCTTGGCTATGGGCAGTAGTTTGCTGATCTGATTTGAAAGCAATTGTCATGATGAGTTTTCTAATAGAAACAGAGTATGAGTTAAAAATTTTCTGCAAATAATAATTATTTTAACATGTTCTCAACAGATAATTCAAACACATAAGTAAACCCTTCTTGAATGTATAGCAATAAACATTTAAAATCGTATTAGTAGCAAGATAGGATTTAAATTAACATAGATTAAACAATATAAAGTTCATCAATAGGAATGTACATACCAGTTGCTGAAGAAAAAATAATAAAACCTCAGGTGATTGAAGTGTAGAAGATGGAGGAAAAGAAAATTGAAACCCTAGAAAATGACTGGGGAGAAGTGATTTTTGAAAGAAGAGATGATAGATGTTTGATGTGTAATGATGATGAAGAAATACTGACGGTTGTGCTTTTAACAAAAGTAGTTTGACTTTGGTCAAATAGACTTTGGTCAAACAGCGTTTTAACATTCCTCAAACAGTGTTTTATCTATTATAATTAGCTTTTAACATAAGTAGCTTGACTTCGGTCAAACAGGGTTTTAACATTGCTCACAATGATTACAACCTAGTAAAAACTTCTTTGTAAACAACATTACTTATTTGTTGGTTTTCCAACAGCGTCGAATATTAGTATTTTAACACCTTCTCTGGTCTTGACCCTTGATAATGCAACATACAACTGACCATGAGTGAAGACAGGATCTTTCAAATAAAGACCAACCTTTGATAATGTTTGTCCTTGACACTTGTTAATTGTCATAGCAAAACAAACTGATAAAGGAAATTGTCTTTGTTGAAATTGAAAAGGTATTTTTTTGTCAAACGGGATCATACTAATCCTTAGAATAAAAACTCTCGTGCCAATGTTCCTACCAGATATAACTTGAGCTTCTATAACTCGTTTACCAAGAAAAGTAATTTGAAGCCATGAATTTAGAATTAATAACGCAAACTACAGTTAAGTCAAACAGCTGATGGAAAACTTTTAAGCACTGCTAGTGATTAAAACACTGATGGTACTTAACCAATAATAGTGAACTACAGATTTTTAACAACTGTTGCGGCAGTAAACAGTAGATACAGAAGCAGGGATTAAGGATTAAGTGTTAAGGAAGAGCAGTGGTTAACATCTGCTGATATCACCCCAAAACTTATAAAATATGTTGAAAAAAAGTAATATTTATGTTTAGAGAAAAATGCAATTTGCGTCCCTGTGATATGTGTGAAACATCAACTTGAGCCCCTAAATTCATTTTTTGGTTTTTTGAGCCCTTGATCTTATAAATTCATAACAGTTTGAGTCCCCCCTCACACTTCCCTATGTTGACTATTTGACAATTGTGAAATATCCTTTAATTACCCTAAAGACCGATCACACTTCTCAAAAATATCTGAAAATCTCTACTCCGAACACCAATCATCATCTTCATCTTCATTGAATCTCCTCACCAACCATTTGTTGTTATAACAATCCAAGGTAAAATCACATACCTAAAACATGATCGACACTATGGTTTACCCTCTGTTCTTGTTAGATGCTTGTGTAACCCTATGTAAGTTGATGTTTGATGATATCTCATTTTCACCACTGTATGAAAGTAACAGCTTTTGTGTGAAAATATTGTTTGATTATTGTGGGAAATATTGTTTGATTATTGTGGGTTTTTGGCTCGGGTATCAAAACAGAGGTTTGGGTTTTGGTTATTATAAAGGTTTGTTTGTGATGTTTTTGGTTTTATCTGTTTATTAATACTGGTTTTTTGGTTTTTGGCGTTAATCTAAGATTGTTTTTGTGTTATAGTTTGTTTGAAATGTTTAAAATATACAATCGATTAAAACAGGGACAGGTTTCTTAAGTATCTGCTGTTAATGTTGAAATCTGAGTTTCTTAAGTCTCTGCTGTTCATGTTGAAATTTGGGTATGGTTGTTGTTTTGATTCTCATATAAAGTTGGTTAAAGACTATATGTTTTGGGTTCATCGTATTGGTCATTTGAATGTGTTTTCTTCATTTCAGATCAACTGTGTTTTGGGTTCCTCATCTTGGGTTCATCATATATGTATACTTATATGCATTATGAAAGTACTGTATCAGCCGTCTTACTATGGATATTTTTATTGTACAGAATGGCTGCGGATGTAAAGATACGCAAAACACCAACTACGAAAACATTGGCGAGAATACTTGACAACCTCCTAGAAGTTAGTGCGATGCACATAAGGAAGTGATTGATCAGAATGATCAATTGCTAAAACATAAGCTGTTTGGTGCATATGAATGAATATAACCCCAGTGGCAGATATGAAAATACCAAGCTTGGGAATTTCAAGGAAAATCGAAGAGCTACACCAAAAAGGGGGTTATCAGCTACATTCCGAAGTGCACCATTCACTCCTTGAGTTTTCATTATAAAGAAATTTGAAAACTCGTTGTATGTTACAATCTTTTGTTTTCGAGTCTGTAAGTTCTGTCAAGTCTACCAAGTTGGATATCCTTCTATGTTTCTAGGTATGACGTTTTGTGTCCGTTATGTATGTTTAACATAATGCAAGTGTGCATTTATGTTGGCTTTAATTGTAATAATGAATTTAACATGAATTTAAAATGAATAAAGCAAAATACTGTTAAGTGAAACTACTGTTAAGCGAAACTATTGTTATGTGAAACTGCTGTTAAGTGAAACAGCTGATGAAAACTTGTAAGCACTGCTAGTGATTAAAACACTAAGGGTACTTAACAACTGATAGTGAACTACTAATGGTTAACAACTGCTGATGTAGTAGTCAGTGGATAGAGAATCGTGATTAAGGATTAAGTGATGCTACTTAACAACTGATACATGAGTTAAGGATTAAGTGATGCTACTTAACAACTGATACATGAGTTAAGAAGTTATAATTTCACTTACTATGTAAATTTCGTTGAGATGAATTAGCTGCCGTAGAAGATGAACGTGAATTCTTTGACATCTCAATATTTATTTAACAATATAGATAATAATATGCAAAGAAAGATCATAGTCATTATAATATTAGAACATAACAGTATAATAAGCAGATAAGTTTTCAGGAATTCAAAACCACACAATGAGTCCAAAACATAACCCACCAAACACCCAAAAGCAACAAAACGAAAACCATAAGTTCAACATGGCAACAGCATATGAAATCAACACGTAAATGTATCTGAAAATACTGAAAAAACTATTTTTCAATCTTTGGAATCAAAAGCGTCGAAACACCAGCATCTTCATCCTGACACAGTTCATCACTGATGCGGCGCTTTGTCGAGGAGCAACCTAATGCATCATCCACATCAAACACTTCAAGAATTTTACGTTTTGTTTCATCTGAAGAGGGATTCTTAGTGCCTACCAGTGGTTGGGATAAAGGGGTAACATTGTCACCACAGCATGACATCTCATCCTGATATAAAAAGACAATAAGTACTAACGTTTCAAAAAATTTAGTACAAATAAACAAATTCTCATATTACCTTCATAAGGTCAACATGAGTAGACAAACTGCAGGAATCTGGAACATCCAACGATTCGGACTGCTCATGCTTTAAGTACATAATACACAATAACATAAAATACACACAATGGTATAAATCTATTTCAAAAAGATATAACTATAAAATTAAAAGATTCACATAATGAAGATTTAAACCTGGTTAAGAGTGAATTTGGCGGAAAGCGCAGCAAGGATCTCATCATCGTTAGTGGCCATTGAAATACCATAGTTTTCAACCTGATGCTCAATGTTATAGTCTTTAACACTTATGATGAAAGCATACCTCTTTCCAATCAATGTGTCAAAGATCTCAGGATATGGGTTCGGTATGTCTCCAGAATTAACAACCTATGATTTTATCAAAATTAATATAAATTACAATAAGCAGAATGATTCCATAATTGAGAACATAGAATTTTATAAAAATTAATTTTAAGTTATATTAACTACATGGCCAAACAACTGAATGCATGTATTTGTTACCTGATCTTGGATTGTAAGTAACTCTTTTGCAGATTTGTTAAGAATCTTGTAAGCTTCGAAATCAAACAGTGTCAAAGACACAGTACCGGAAGAGTCTTGCACCATAATAGGTATCTTGAACCTATCAAAGTAAAAAACAAATGAAAACATTAGTATTACTAATATGAACCGTTCATATTAGTATTTAGTATAAGGAAATAAAAAACTGTAATCTCAAACCGCGGAATAGAATAGATGTCGACTCCTCCACATTTATCATTTGTACAAACCAACGATTTTGCATGATCAACATCAAATGAACCATCCGCATTTTCTTTCGTTACAAATCTTTCCTCCACACCTGACTTACAGTGGTTACAACCATTGTAATACCAAAGTTTATCAGTGCATATAGCTGTGATTGTGGCAAGAATCAAAACTTTCTTTGTCTATCAATATCAAACAAAAATAATAACACTTAGAAAAGAGTATAAAAAAACTCAGCATGTAGAGTACTTATAAGAAAATACACACCGTTGATATCGTTCCAAGGAAACCAATAAGCATGAAATCAGGGTTACTAAGAAACTCATCTTCAACACTTGAGATAACATTTGAACCAACATGCTCATTTGATGAAGATGAAGTTGAAATTTTCTCTACATACCTAAACAGATTCATGCGATCAAATTAAAACGTAAAAATTAAATGTAAGTACAAAATAATAATATTCAATGTTTATATGCATATTACTAACTATACCTCTTCCTAAAAGAGGAAATCTCTTCAATGTCAGTGTCAATAAAAAGTCTGCTCAGCTCAAACCCATTTGCAACTCCACGCTTGCCTGAATTTAAAAATAAAAACAAATGTAGATCAATATAAATACTGTCAAATTTAAAATATATAAATAAATACAACGTTTAAATTACTAAAGATAAAAAAAATTAAACTAATTAAGTTTAAATTGTACCTTTGTAAAGGTTGACCATACCAAAATGACAAATGATAACAACATATTTCTCTCTTTTCTTATCATTCATGTAAGCAAACATGTCAATAGCAAAACCATCCCACAAAGTAACCGGACACTTTTGGCCTCTAAAAATATTAACATAAAACATAATAACATCAAGCAACCTTATAATGCTTTAAACGTCAAAATGCAACAACTTAATAAAAAGAACGCACTCAAGATCTTCAAGTCTAAGATTAAGTCTCTTGCCCTTGCTCCCATCCTTCTTTGACGTATCCTCTAGATTGAAACATACATCCACATAACCAATCCAATCTATAAACAAAAATATATTGTTAAAAGAAAACAGCATTAAGAAGTGATAACAATAAAAAAAAACAATAAGACAAAACAATAGATATATATCATGTAGTGATTTACATACCAATAACTGTATTTACTTCAATTTTATTTTTAACAACATCCTTGAGGTTAACGAAATTAAAACGGTATTTCGGTCCAGACCAGTCAAAGCATTTCTCAACAGAAGTATAGAAATAAAGTGATATTTTGTCATTTCTCTTGGTATACTTAGCAGAGGACTTATTAGTAGCAAGAGAAGGTTTGGTGATAAGAAGACATTCATCCAACTGAAGGAAGTCTTTGAATTTTCCAAGCATCTTATGCAAACAACTGGCTTGTATCATAGTTCCCTAAGAATATGAAACATCCGATTAAATAAAAAAGGTGTTATACTAATTTGGATATTCATATGTCCAAAAAAATGATAAGCAACTATATACGGTACCATCTCATCCATGAAGATCATATCAAGACGATATATTTCATTTTTGTTATCATTCATCATCTTCTTCGAAATGCTAACAATCTTAACTCTAATCGAATAGTTGTTTGAGAATGTATTAAGATCGTTAAGCATGGTAACCTTTGCAACCTCCATTTGAAGACTGTACATAAAAAAAAAGAATCTTGTAAATAATAAGTATTGCTAAACGTAATATGCTAATAATACAATAAGCATGGATGTTCTTAAAAAAATATCAAGGTTGGAATTCAAGGTTACCGATTATCCAATAAAAATTTTAACTGAATGCAGTGGCAAATGTAATTTCAAAGGTAGGGAGTGTATATCCCTATATGCTGCTTTATTAAAATAATAAAATATTAGAAATGATATGCAAAATAGAAAAAAAAAGAGAAAGAACGTCAATTTTAAATTACCATTATATTTATCATTTCAAAATTACTGACTTGATTTCAAAGCAATTGTCATAATGACTTTTCTATATTTTATTTTAAATTTAATTAAGAAATAATAACCATCAATTTGAAATGATGTGATAAATACTGTTACATCAAAGTGTATAGGAATGTTATTAGTATAAACATGAAACAACTGTTCAATTAATAGTACAGATCAAACCACTGGAGTGAGGACTGTTCCGAAACACTGTTACATAGTAAAAACAACTGTTCCGAAAAACTGTTACATATAAACACTGATGCCATAAAAATGGTTACATATAAAATACTGAGGTGATGACATCTAACAACCTAACAGTCTATAAAAAATTGATGCAGAACTCCTGTAGCATATAAACATTGTTAACATAAACAAATAAACAAACGTTGATGCTGAACCACTATTGTAGTTTGACACTGTTGTTGGACGTCATAAATTTCAGATTTAATTTCAAAGGTATGCAAAGTAATTAAATATTAGAAAGGACATGCAAAGTAGAAAAAAAAAGAGAGAGATAACCAAAATTTTAAATTACCATTTTGCAAATTTTAAATTTCAAAATTACTGACATTATCAGTAACTACTGACTTGATTTGAAAGCAAATGCCATAATGAGTTTTTTAAATTCTATTTTAACTTTAATCAAGATATAATAACCGTCAATTTGAAATTCAAAATTTGCTTAATCAAATGTCCAAAGCTCAAGAAATCAGCATTAATTACTGATTTGATTTGAAACAAATAGTCATCAAGAATTTTTTTTTATTTTTTATTTTAAATTTAAATTTTATCATGAAAATAATGTTGGTGGAACTCTTGTAGGTAATTGGAATGTAAAGATTAGGTACAATGGTAAGTTGATTGTAATTCTAGTTTTCATTTCATAATTTGATTGTAATACTATACCCAAACAATCAAGATGAGGAGCTTACTATTAATCAAAGTGTATATGAATTTTATTAGTATAAAGATGAAACAACTGTTCAATTAATAGTACAGATCAAACCACTGAATTGATGTGATAAATAGAGTTACGTATAAACAACAGTCCTAAACACTGTTAAATATAAATTAAATATAAACACTGATGCCATAAAAATGGTCACATATAAAACACTGAGGTGATGACATCTAACAACCTATCAGTCTTTACAACATTGATGCGGAAAACACTGTTACATATAAACATTGCTAACATAAACAAATAAACAATAGAAAAACTAAAGTTGATGCTGAACCACTGTTGTAGTTATCCACTGTTGTTGTATGTCATAAATTTCAGATTTAATTTCAAACGTAAGTAGTGTATATTCTTATATGCTGCTTTATTAAAGTAATTAAATATTAGAAATGATATGCAAAGTAGGAAAAAAAAGAGAGAACGAAAATTTTAAATTACCATTTTGAATATTTTGAATTTCAAAATTACTGATATTATCAATAACTACTGACTTGATTTGAAAACAAATGTCATCATGACTTTTTTAAATTTTATTTAAACTTTAATCAAGATATAATAACCGTCAATTTGAAATTCAAAATTTGCTTAATCAAATGTCCAAAGCTCAAGAAATCAGCATTAATTACTGATTTGATTTGGAACAAATAGTCATCAAGATTATTTTTTATTTTTTAATTTAACTTTAAATTTTATCATGAAAATAATTTTGGTGGAACTCTTATGTCATTGGAATGTAAAGATCAGGTAAAATGGTAATTTGATTGCAATTCTAGTTTTCATTTAATAATTTCAATCTATTACTAATTAACAACATCAATAATAAAAATGTGAGCAGTTACTATTTTTTAGGGAAACCGCTGATGGTCCATATCAGTGGATGCAAAAAATGTAAAAGTGACAAGTGGCTATTTTTTCCGATCAGTGGAAACGGAGGTTGTCTCTCAGCATAAAGAAACGGAGGTTGTCTCTCAGCAGTGGATAACATTTAACAATCAGAAGTTTGAACCAAAACAGTCGTTCCAACAGACTTTAACAATCAGATGTTTGAACCAAAACAGTAGTTCCAACAGACTTTAACAATCAGATGTTTGAACCAAAACAGTGGTTCCAACAGACTTTTAAGGATTAATGAAAACTATCATTTTTTACTATTTTAAATATCTTTGACCTTAAACAAATATTTCACCTTCAATATCAGTTGTTTGGAGATAAACAGATATTTGACCTTAAACAGATGTTTGAACATAAAAACATATTTCCTGTCCAAGAAATGTTTGACGATAAATAGAGGTTTGCCCATAAACGACCTTAAACAGATGTTTGAACATAAAAACATATTTCCTGTTAAACAAATGTTTGACGATAAATAGAGGTTTGCCCATAAACATCTCTTTGTAAAAAAAAAAAGACGAATTTCAAAAACATTATATTCAAATAATCATAATGAGGAACTTATTTAACATCCAAGTGTACTACATTTTTATTTAATAGTATAAAAATCAAACAACTGTTGTATTTATAATACATATCAAACAAATAACGAGTTGTGATAAATACTGTTACATATAAACACCTCATAAGAAACACTGATAATTAAATACTAAAGTTACATAAGAACCACTGATAATTAAATACTAAATTTAAATCCGTTGTAGATGCCGAACCACTGCTGATACTAAACAGTCGTTTTCCTTTGGTTAATCAAACTCTAGGTACATAAAGTCAATCATTGTATATCTCCAACAATCGACATGAACTCCATGGAAGGACTCAATGCATTAACATCAGGATTTATAGAAAGCTGATCTCTAGTGAACAGACCAAGATGCAGTACATGAAAACACTTCTTCAGCTGGTGAATAAGAGCCTTGTCCTCATATACTTAATCCTTAACTTTGTTTATAAAGAACTGTGGTTTAAACCAAACTTTATGCTTCTTTTAATACAAAAAAGGCAGGAAAGACCATTGCTCTAGTATATTACAACAGTAGCAGATCCTTTCTTGGACAAGTCATCATCATCTGCTGCACAAGTCAATTATAATCATCATTTACTCATAAGAAAAAAATATTTTAACTGTAAATTTAATAATCTTTCTTTGTGTTTAATTAAACTTTAAACTTCTTTGATTACAAACCTATAATAACCCGCAACATATTGTATGAATTTCAAACAAATGTGATTAGACTGAAATATAAAGCGACAATTAGAGTATATCACTTGATAATTAAAAACTCAAAATTTGGAAATCGGAGTAGCAAAAAACACATACTTTAAACGATGTTGGAACAATGATACTGGAAAGGACAGTAGAACAATCATCATCATTATCATCTGCAACAGATCATTGAAAACAATCATTTAGTAACAACTCAAATAACAAAACTTAAGTAAAAATCAAAAACAAAAACACATACCATGATTATGGAGAACCATTAGCCGGCGACACATCTCTTGATCTAACTCTCGAACGAAACCCTAACAATGGTTACATGAAAAGACACAAAACACAAAGGATTAGTATAAATAACAGGAAATCATGAAACTATTTCAACTAAAAAAAAGAAGAACAAACCTTTTGATGAAGTAATCGATGAACAAAAGATGATTTTATGGTGGCGTCTGGAAGAAG
>JARYGA010023572.1:0-62679 GCA_030545235.1 Helianthus tuberosus | reverse complement strand
AAACACTACCATGGTTTTGCCAAAGAAAAAAAAAATGATGGCAAGATTGGAATTTTTAGCGGCGGTAAAATCGTAATTTTAAAATGAAGGCAAAATAATATTTTGAACTCAGGGCAAAAGGTTTTTTTTTTTAATTTTGAAATTGGGGCAAAATCGTAATATTTTAGCTGCGGGCAAAAGCATAATTTTTAGCTGAGGGCAAAACCATAATTTTATTTTAAACTGGTGGCAAAATTGTATTTTTTTACTGAGGGCAAAATCGTAAATTTAAGCAAGGGGCAAAAACAAAATTTTATTTTGAATCGAGGGCGATATCGTACTTTTACACATGGAACAAAATTGTAATTTAGCATCACCTATAAATAACTATTATATAAAAAAAGAAAAAAAATAAAACAAAAGTAAACAGTGGCCGCCTAAAATGGCCAACCACTGAACATCACTATTACCTGCTTACCTCATCATCTTGTGAATGTTAGTATGTATAATATATTATTATCAGTAGCGTACAGAGCGGAGATAGTGTACAAGCAGGGGTAGCACAACTTATTTCTTAACATCGTCTTCGTAATGTAAAAATACCTCTCAACTCCATCTATGTAGTGTAAAATTTTTATTTTCGGTTTTATACAAAGGATATCCCTCATCCTCAAAAAAAAAAAAATTTGAAATACCTCTGAATTTTTTGGACAGTCTGAATTTTTTGGTCAGATCCTCCACTGGTAGTGTTGGTAGTGTCAATTTCTTAGATTTGATGAATTTGATAACGTCGGCCAATGAATTACCTTTCCTTAAAAAATATGTATTTTTATTAGGCCTGTAAACGAACCGAACGTTCATGAACTGTTCGTGAACTTGTTCGGCGGGAAGTTCGTTTATGTTCGTTTATTTAATAAACGAACAAACATGAACAAAAAATTTTGTTCGTTTAATTAAATGAACGAACATGAACACACCTTGTGTTCGTTCATTTATGTTCGTGCACGTTCGTTCATTTATGTTCGTGAGCATTCGTTCATTTATGTCCGTGAACGTTCGTTTATGTTTGTTTAAATTTTAGTATATACATAAATAGTTATACTTATATAAATATTAGGTTTTTAATTACTTATATAAATATAACTATTTGGTGATTGAGTTCTCTAGTAATAAAAAATGAACTTTTAAAATTTTTCTTAGATTGTAACTGATCACTTACTTAATATTTATAAAAAAAAAAAATACTTTGTTTTCGTATCTATGAACCCTAAGTTAGATGTGTTTTCGGGTGAACTGTAATATATTAGAGTTGTTTGTTTGTGTTCACTAATGTGAAATTGTGTTTGTTTATATTTGTTCAATTATGTTCGTTTGTGTTCGTTAATGTTTGTTCATTCATGTTAATTTATGTTTGTTTATGTTTATTCAAATATGTCCAGTTATCTTTTTTTGTTATATTCGTTTGTGTTCGTTAATGTTTGTGAACTGTTCATTTAGGCTTTAAACGAACACGAACATGCCCGATTTCTTAATGAACGAACGCGAACAAAAAAATGTGTTCGATTATGTGTTCGTGTTCATGTTCGATTTAAGTTAAATGAATGAACACGAACATGCCCATGTTCGTGTTCGTTCGGTTCGTTTACAGGCCTAATTTTTACAGATCAGAATTTGACTTCCAATTAGAATTATTTTCCTTTATTTCACTTCGAACTATTTATAAAATAAATCCTAATTTTTAACTTCTCTTTTTCTTTTCTTTTTTTTTAATTTGAAAACTTTTTATTGTTTGCAACTACTCTTTTATTTTCATAAGTAGATAAAAGTTCATATATAAAAGTTGATAATATATATTCGCGTCCTGTAACAATAATATTCTTAATAGAAGACATATGAGACATATGAGTAGACCCATTAAAAATATATCATCGTACAGGGGAAATATTTCCTGGTTGATTTGATTTTACAAAATGCAAATGAACAAGATATGGCTTATGGCTATGCATATGTATCTTAAGGTTAAGAACACAGTTGTTATAAGTTTCACCTTTAGTCCTCACATTTTCGAAATTACATGTATGCTCTTTATGGTTTAACAACTTGTTATTCGGATAGTCCCTGACGTGGATGGATGTTAGTTTTTCAGTGTTAAGTACCTGTAAATTGAGTAGAAGGACTTGTGGCCCACCCCACCCTTACCTCTTCTCCATACACACAACCACCATATCACCACCCACCTGCAACTCTTTTGTCCAGTCGTTTTCCGGTCTCAGCCACCACTGTTGGAACACCACCATGAACCTTAAAGATGACGACTTTAGTTCGTTTGAGTTGTGGTTTACAATAGAGATGGAGTGTGTGATGGTCTAAACCACTACTGATTTCAGCAAGCACAACCACACCATCGTTCCCCAATCATGAAACACCATCACGACAATCCCTCACCTATATAACCTAAATTCATCGTCAGCAACCCCTATATCCTCTAAAACTTCAAGGATCAGTCTTCAATAGGATGTTTTGGGTTTTGTAATCGGAAAATAATTCAAGTGCGTGATGATTCTTACCAAAGATAGTCGGAAAACTCAACTGAGACGATCTTAAATACCATCGTCAACTGAGATGCCACTGTCAAAGTGTTTCACCGTTGCCATTTTAGTCAAAAGGTTTCATTTTTCACCTGTGGGTCCAAAAATGTTTCACCGTTGCCATTTTAGTCCACTGTGTTAACTTCATCCATTATTTTCGTTAACGAGAAGGGCAATTCGGTCATTTTATATGGCTGAATTGGCCTTCCAGTTAACAGATTTACATATAAAATGACCGAATTGCCCTTCTCGTTAACAGAAAAAATGGATGAAGTTAACCCAGTGGACTAAAATGGCAACAATGAAACATTTTTGGACCCAAATGCAAAAAATGAAACATTTGGACTAAACTGACAAAATGCACCAAACCACAGGGACTAAAATGGCATTTAACATTTTTAATGGTAACGTTTGTTCCCAATCTATTACACTGATAATCCTAATTCAATTTCTTATGCTCAGGTTTCAATTTGATACCGTCTCTCTAAAAGACATATACCTCTAGTAAGTGGACTAGACTAGCTCACGTTTATAAATCATAACCCATAACAATACAAATAAACAACACACGTCAAAAACACGATCTTCCCCCTAACACCCCTCCCTCGATGGTCAAATCCCTTCAATTTAGGCTTTCAAATCTTAGAGGTGTCCACCATGTTTAACCTTTGCCCCCATTGATTACATGGCTCAACAATTTATAATTTTTGCCCCACGATTATTCGCTTGTCTTTTAACGTATGAATGTATGATATCTTCTTTTAGTATAATCAAAATCAAGTAGATGTGGTACAACTTTATTAGTTTAACTAGATCTAACTGTTATTGTCTTATTAATGCTTTGATGGTTTAATTAATAAAAATATATACTTATATCATCAAATATTTGACGCTAAAGACAATGTCGTTAACAAAATATCGCTAACAACTAGAAGTTACACACATGAGCTTCTTTTAATAAGAATAAAATAAAACGTGATTAATCAATCATACATAGACTATAAAATGTTTAAACAAAATAAGATATATCTATCAAGAGATGTATCAAGTTTGAGCTTCTAATCCGTTTGTTGTGATCTAGACATGGTTGATATGACGCATGCTCGTCATTTTTACTCTTTTGTTCTAGAACATGATATAACATGGTTTCAAAACTCGTGATGCAACAATGATCCATCCTGAGTTTGTCGGTATATGGAAAATAACTTTCGTTCCTTAATTCACTCAATCTATAGATGTGATTTCGATTTGTTCTATGACTAATATGATTAGTCAAAACCTATTATGAACATGGTTTTGTGGGTTTTAGAGGGACAAGAGATGACAAATATCACATAGCATATCTTCACAAAAAATATTGCAAAATCGACATCTACTATGCAAAATAGAGCACGTATCATTTACTTAAATCCATAATTTTCCGAAATTTAACATATGTAAACATATAATGCCCGTGGTGGAATTGTCTTTTCTTGTGTCCTATATTTGTGCCTTATGATTTTATTTCCACATATAGTTTGGGACCAATAGTCTAATTGTGTGGCATTTGTACCTTATCTTATGTTGGAACCATATCATACACACACTTTACTAGATACACTCATTCATGACCACATTGTAAGATTTCACTTGGTCGATACTACCTAGCCAACCGACCAACATTGTCGAGTGATGTAGTCAAGCTTTCAGACACTACTTCCAAGCAACACGCGTCCACATGTAGTTTTAGTGTACGATTTCTTCGGTTCTAGGATATGTGGCTCTATATCTTGATATCTCGATTTAGGCCGAAAATTTAAAGTCTATATTTAGTATCAAACAAATTGTACAACTTTTAGGGGCCGTTTGTTTACCTCTTAAAGAGTCTCTTAATGATTCAGACCTCTTACTGGTTCAGCACTTAATGGTTCAGATTGTTTGTTTCACGAGCAGATGTCTGAATGGTTCAGACATTTGCCTCTGAATGGTTAAGATTTATACAAAGTCTTAATGATTAAGACCTCTAATCTGAATTGGTCAGACATTTTCCTCTGAACGGTTAAGCATTATATAGGCTCTTAATGATTCAGACCTCTTACTGATTCAACACTTAACCATTCAGATGTTGCCAAACAGCCCCTTATATTTGTAAGCTCTTTTTATTCATAGCTCTTTTAATGTATTTACTTTTATTTTCATAGATTTTTTCACAACTTTTTTCTTTCATACAATTTGTAGTCTTATTCTACTAAACAAAGGTAACATATTATGGCTATGAAACGAGAACATGGTTCAAACCTTCAACCTCTTGTATAGTTGTATATAGGTGTAGGATACAATAAACATAGCTAACAACTAGTTAAGGTAAAATTATATGTCAACTAGTTTTGTGTGATGTAGCATCCCGGCCGGACATGGAACCTTGGTGCTCAATGGGCGACTTGCCTTTTCCGTCTTCAAAAGGTCCTCACGACCTTATGGTATGTCTCGACTCAGTTGTCTTATCGCGGACTAAGAAGCTTTTGGTGGGAACTAATATTATGTAAACTTGGTGGGTTCTTTGGTGACATCGGAAATACAACATTTTCAGCAATAACGATATGATTAAAGATACGACTTTTTGTTCTTTTGTTAATTGTCATCATTTATGGTTTGTCAATAGGAACCGTAAGATTAGCATTCGCTGAGTGGTTTGGTTGCAAAACCCAATTATGACGTTGTAATCTTCTTTTTGTCCGTCTAGTTTCTTGTTAGTCCGTGTTATAAATTTTGTAAAATCAAATAAAAAACTCTATACCTATACCAAAAACCTCCATATAGTTTGATTACTCGGCTCTGAAAAATATAAATCATTAAATCAAGCCAGTAAAATTTCTCTATATAAACATACGAAGAAAATGAAATTACTAGCTCGGTAAAACTCTTTATAGATTGCTCGTTTTATATAGAAATATTTTAAGGAGATGATTCTCTTGTCAGTTGCACATTTGAAAATTAACTTCTTCTATGAATGAAGAGTTAAATTTCATTTAGTCCATGTAATTTGAGTCATTTTGTCAGTTTAGTCTAAAGGTTTCCTTTTTTCACCTATGGATCCAAAAAGTTTTCATCGTTGCCATATAGGTTAACTTCATTCATTTTTTCTGTTAACGAGAAAGCCAATTCGGTCATTTTATATGTAATTCTGTTATCTAGAAGGGCAATTCGGCTATATAAAATGACCGAATTGCCCTTCTCGTTAACAGAAAAAATGGATAAAGTTAACCCAGTGGACTAAAATGACAACGATGAAACCTTTTTAGACCCAAAGGTGAAAAATGAAACATTTTGACTAAACTGGCAAAATTACTCAAAACACAAGGACTAAAATGACATTTAACTCATGACTGAAAATTTGCCACCTCATCTCATGCCTTGAGCATTCACAATAGCTCATATTTAGAGGTTGTTTTTTTTTTTTTATCATTTTCCATCTCATCCATTCTTTTCTATTGTGAGCGTCATTTTTTCTGTGTATTTGGGATACATAGTTGTTGAAGAATGAATAAAAACGAGTATGTTGTCAGGTGGTGGGGCCAAAGGGTGGCGGTTGGGTGATAAATTAAATGTAAAAAGTGATGATGATGTGACAATGTTTTTAAGTGTTTTTGTGTTTTCTTAGACCATTGGGTATGGGGGAGGATAGTCTCCAAAGGACTACCCGCCATGTAGGCGCCACGTAATCACGGGAGGAGGATAGTCTCTTCGGGGACTACCCAAGGGTGTGGGGAGACTACCCACTTTAATAAAAAACAATATATATAAGGAGAGAGAGAGAGAGAAACAATGAAGGTGGCCCACCACTTGCCCCGTCTCCACCGTCGGAAATCCGACGTCTTTGCCGTGCCGGGCCCCAAGGGGGCGGTGTGGGACTATCCTGAATGGGGGAGACGGTCCTAAGACAAGCCCCATACCGGGCAGTCTTATTGGGTGGGTTTTTGATGTTTTTGAAGAGTGAGTATTTTTCTGATGTGCCAGCTGACTGGACATGTTTTTATGTGTTTTTAATGGTTCTTATTGTGGATGCTCTTGTTTGTTTCTTTTCTTTTTTATTTTTTTAATAGCAATTGGATCATCAATTAATATGTTATGTATTCGTTAAGTTGTATACAAAATCTAACTATACAGTTAGGTTTATTTTTTTTAGACATTTCAATATAAATTTTATTGAATACATAATTATATTTAAAATTCAAAGTGATGTGCATTTTTGTAGCGTAAACTATATGGAGTATCGGCACCCTAATGCAACTGTATCAAAACTGCCGGAACAACATCAATACCTTTATACTTGTATCCAATATGGTTTTTGATTTTCAATATGGTTTTTGTATTCAATACGAGAATGGTTCGTCAGTTCAAATAATTTTTTTGGTTAACATATAGTTTTAACTTTTTTTTTATTTAAAATGCAGTCGTATTTAAATTAAAGTATTTTTGGTATTGTAAGCTATACCAAATATCATATCGTACTTTACCGAAACATATTGATACCGATCGAATAACATCGGTAGAAATACCGGTATTTGTTTTTATGGTTTTCAATCAACGTAAAATACGTGTCGATACCCTTTTAAACGTGATGGAGGGGTGTATGAGAGGCCACCTGGCACGGTGGGAGTTGAGGCACACCACCCCTGTTGTTTGGTATAGAGAATGATTTCTGAATTGGGTTCGAATTGTATTGAGAAAAATTGTAGTATATCACTAATTAGGGTTACAAGAATGGTGTTTATATAGGACACCGTTTTACACACTAGTCCCTATACTATCTATTTTTCTCCTTTCCAACACTCCCCCTCAAGTTGAGTAGTGGGGTCACCAATACTCAACTTGCTCAAACAGCTACTAAACGCGTTTCCGTTGACTGCCTTTGTGAGAATATCTGCGAGTTGATCTTTCGATGCTATATACGGGAGCTCTATGATACCTTCCTCCAATTTCTCCTTGATGAAGTGTCGGTCTACCTCCACATGTTTTGTTCGATCATGTTGTACTGGATTTTCTGAGATCTGTATAGCAGCTTTATTATCGCACATGATTTTGGTTGCTGTAGTAGGAAGAAAGCCAATCTCAGTTAGGAGCTTGCGAATCCACAGAATCTCTGCTAGGCCACGGGCAACACCTCGGAATTCGGCTTCTGCACTAGATAGAGCGACTACCTTTTGTTTTTTACTTCTCCAGGTAACTAGATTTCCTCCGACCATGGTGAAGTATCCTGAGGTTGACCTTCTTGTTCCTTTGTCCCCTGCCCAGTCGGCGTCTGTATAAGCTTGGATTTCTAAGTGCCCATTTGATTTAAACAGTATGCCATGACCTGTTGTTCCCTTGAGATACCTGATGATTCTTAATACTGCTTCCATGTGACTCGTTTGGGGCTGGTGCATAAACTGACTTACCACTCCTACTGCATAAGCTATATCTGGACGAGTGTGGGAGAGGTATATCAGTTTTCCCACCATTCGTTGATATCTCTCCTTGTCTGCTAGTTCTGCTCCATCTTCCATGTGTAAGCCGTGATTCACCACCATTGGGGTGTCCGCCGGTCTGCAGTCAATCATTCCGGTTTCGGCCAACAGATCAAGGATATATTTCTTCTGACAGATAAAAATCCCTTGTTTAGATCTCAGAACTTCAATTCCAAGAAAGTACTTCAATCTTCCCAGATCTTTCATCTCGAATTCCGAAAAAAGCTTATCTCTTAACATTGACATTTCCTCTTCATCGTTTCCTGTCAGTATCATGTCATCAACGTAGATAATTAAGCAGGTCACAAGACTGCCCCTACGTTTCAGAAATAGGGTATGATCAGAGTTGCTTTGTTTGAAGCCATATTTCTTCATAGCAAGGGTAAACCTTCCAAACCAAGCTCTAGGATATTGCTTAAGCCCATACAGAGATTTCTTCAACCGACACGTTTCTCTAGCCTTGAAATTCCCATTGAATCCTGGTGGAGCATCCATATAAACTTCCTCGTTCAGTTCTCCGTGAAGGAAGGCATTTTTTACATCAAATTGATGAAGAGGCCAACCTTTATTGGCAGCTATTGAAAAAAGAACTCGGATTGTATCGATTTTGGCTACTGGGGAGAAAGTTTCAGAGTAGTCAATTCCATAAGTCTGAGTATAACCCTTTGCAACCAGCCGTGCTTTGTATCTTTCAATCGTGCCATCAGGTCTGTGTTTGACTGAAAACACCCACCGACATCCCACTGGTTTCTTTCCTGGTGGAAGGGTGCATTTCTCCCATGTGTTATTCTTCTTGAGTGCTTCCATTTCGGTCTCCATAGCCTTTTTCCATTCTTCAGATTTCAAGGCTTCCTGTGTTGTAGATGACATTTGTTCAGAGCACAAGGCAGCGGTAAATGCTTTAGCTTCTTTAGACAAATTTCCAGTGGCAATGTTTGCCACAGGATACCTAGACCTTGGAGCCACCTTTTCTGGAGAGTATATCTTAGGAGGAACTCCTCTATTTTCTCTTGGAGGGAGAGAATTGTAGGTCCCTCTCGAGGATGAGATTAAAACCTTTTCCTTGTTATATCAAACACACTAGCGAGTGCGGAATCCAAGCTAGCATGCAACCGAGAATTTATACGAGAACAAACACAAACACAACACACAAGATTCACCGATTAACACCACATGTATTAATACGTATGAAAGGTCCGGTTACAAGCTCAATGTTTACAGATATGTTCTATAAACTCTCAAAGTGTGTGTGTGCTCTCCTGTCTCTCTCTGCCTTATCTCTCTTGTGTCTCCTTCCTCCTTTTACCTCTATGAACACAACACACTACATGGGTATATATACCCGACACAGATCGTCTGGTCGAAGGATCAGACAGACTGATCGAAAGATCATCTGTCGACCAGAAACAGCTCGAAGGATCCATATGTACCTCGAAGGATGATATCCTTCGAGGTCCATCTATCGAATGCTATCTTTCGAGCTCATCATCGAAGGATATAAACTATCCTTCGATGATCTATCCTTCGACACACACAACTAACAACCAATGTGCTAACTGTTTGGCCAAGTCAAACCAGGAGGATGGTTGACTTGGTCAAACTTACATCGAACGCACATTGTAACAAACTAAGACGTAACCCAGACTAACATAAGACATCGTTTTGTATCATGACGAAATACAGACAAAGTACAGACACAAGTGCTTGTAGGTCCCTCTCGAGGATGAGATTAAAACCTTTTCCTTGTTATATCAAACACACTAGCGAGTGCGGAATCCAAGCTAGCACGCAACCGAGAATTTATACGAGAACAAACACAAACACAACACACAAGATTCACCGATTAACACCACATGTATTAATACGTATGAAAGGTCCGGTTACAAGCTCAATGTTTACAGATATGTTCTATAAACTCTCAAAGTGTGTGTGTGCTCTCCTGTCTCTCTCTGCCTTATCTCTCTTGTGTCTCCTTCCTCCTTTTACCTCTATGAACACAACACACTACATGGGTATATATACCCGACACAGATCGTCTGGTCGAAGGATCAGACAGACTGATCGAAAGATCATCTGTCGACCAGAAACAGCTCGAAGGATCCATATGTACCTCGAAGGATGATATCCTTCGAGGTCCATCTATCGAATGCTATCTTTCGAGCTCATCATCGAAGGATATAAACTATCCTTCGATGATCTATCCTTCGACACACACAACTAACAACCAATGTGCTAACTGTTTGGCCAAGTCAAACCAGGAGGATGGTTGACTTGGTCAAACTTACATCG
Organism: Helianthus tuberosus; assembly: GCA_030545235.1. NCBI lineage: Eukaryota > Viridiplantae > Streptophyta > Magnoliopsida > Asterales > Asteraceae > Helianthus > Helianthus tuberosus. The sequence continues at coordinate 52,337 of JARYGA010023572.1, read as the reverse complement.
AACGCACATTGTAACAAACTAAGACGTAACCCAGACTAACATAAGACATCATTTTGTATCATGAGGAAATACAGACAAAGTACAGACACAAGTGCACCAACAAACTCCCCCTTGGCTGTAGCTTTGTCTCGATCTTCGTGTCTTCAAGTCTTCAAGGCCGAGTCGAACCAAGCCGAGTCGCGTCCACACAAAGTGCATCAACAAACTCCCCCTTGGACGCTACTCGTGATGGTTCGTCTTCTATGTCTTTCATGTCGGAGGATCTTCAAAGTTTTCACGCGTCGTAAGCAGAAAGTGTATCAACAAACTCCCCGTTTCATGTAGAAAGTGTGTTGACAAACTCCCCCTTAGATTGAACTCTCCATTGAGTCATGCTCGTGAATCTTTTGACTTGTCAATTCTTCAGATCCTTGTGGTGTTGATGAAGGGACAGCGGCAACTCGATCATTTTATCCTTTGAGTGCCTCCACTTCGTGTCTTCATTCCAAAGCTTTTCATCGAACATGTTCTCCTCGCCTTTAGCATCTGCACATGCAAGAAAGCTAAACGCATAATGAGAACAACCGCTTGGAATATAGTTAACATTTAAACTAACGACACATATGAGATCAAATCTCAATCAAACACCAACCGACAGCAGTTTGAAAGTTTAGAAAAATATTCATTTTAATCCTTTAACTTTCAAAACTCGTTAACTTCGACTGTTTATGAAGATGCAATTGTTTTCCAGCTTACGATCAGGATTTTGGGTAGGATAGACTCGAGTTCCAACATCGGTCATATAAAAACTAAACTAGAAGAAAAATCTTTTTGGATTTTATAAAGTTTAAATTAAAACACACCTAAATTTTTTTTTTGAAATTTTCATTTTTCAAATGTAAAGACGGAAAGCAATAAATAAATATATACCAAGATGCATAAACAGGAAACATTAAATAAATATTTACAGACATTCTTTTTGCGAGTTTCGAGGGTAAGAGAATCATATCAGTGTACGGTCATGCCAAAACGCTCTTGTTTTTCAATTAGTTAACATTAAAATAAGCATCCTATAACGATTATCGGTATTGTTGTCCACATAAGCTCAACTTATCATTTGTAATCATGGCGAGGGGATACGTTAAGGTATAATTTATACTTACCGACCGGTGTTCATCCACATCACGACACATTCCCGTATCAAGGTATGCACGAGGATTCATCTTACCGGTGAGTATACCGATTATCATCTGTTTGACCGTATATGATGTGAGATTCTCACTTATTTTGATTGAAAACAAGCCCTATGTGATAGAATCACTTATTTATGAGGAACTTGATTTTCATATGCATGAGGGCACAAGAGCAAGACCGTGAACAGGTCAGTACTTTCGTACAGCAGAGAGAAGAACTTGACTCCCGGAAGAATGTGATATATTATCACTTATTTTGTTTGGACATGTGATTGTTGATCACTTATTGAGGTCGTATGCAATATGTACACGTATGTATAGTATCATGGAAGATCTAGACTTGCGTCCCCGTTATTTTTCGGTAAAAGATACAACCATGATACCCAGATGATAAGCAGCATAAAGACCGAATATCTCAGAACCTCGGCAATCTCTCAAACGAAATTTCGGTACCAAGACCATATGCCAATGAATGGTTCCCACCCAGTCTTCAGTCGATTTAAGTTTATATCACCCTGCACACTTTAAAATGATTGTGAGCCTACCGATACATCTTATATAGAGCTGCTTATCGTTTTTCACTTTGGGTTTAAAGAGGTTTAGACAGACCACTGATGTACTATCATTTTCTCTTTTGCTCGCCAGGAAACTCATTTTTGTTTTTCTATTGTTTTTGTGTTTTTTTTTTGAAATTTTTCGATGTTTTTGGATTTTTCAAAGTTGGATTTACTCCCCCTAAAATCAATAAACTAAGACAAATTTGAAAAACACAAAGGTATTTACAAAAACGATTTCCCGATGTTGGTTAACTCATGTTTTACCTCAATGCCGTTTACCAAAATTAAGTTTTAATCAGAAATGATTTAGCGAATTTTGGAAAAATCAGTTGGCATGTCGGTAAGCGGTGCGGACCATGACAGCATTGTCTGGCCAAAGAGTGCTGAACGAGATAATAATTCACAAAGCAGCTTAAATATCGACAAGTATAGGAGAGATTAGAAATTTAAAACCGTATCCTGCAACTGCATCATGCATTGCAAGGAATCTGAGTGCTCTCCCAAACTGAATATCCACCCGGTGTGGATTTCAAGGTCGATTCTTTGTAGCTACTTAGAAATCTCTTCACAGCAACAAGATCATAAACCTTTGGGTCCGGCTGGTCTTCGACATTTCACCAGCGAAGGTTTTAGTCTTTCTTTTTCAGAAGTAGTGTGCGGTTGTTCAATCCATTCCAAGGCATCCGCACACCCGGTTGGTTTGTCCAACAAACACATTTTCTTCAAACACACCGCGAAGCAAAGTACACTGCACGTTCATCTTGTAGATTGTGAACTTCAGACGTGCTGCAGGTGCATACATTTCATTTGAATCTATCCCGGGGACCCGATCAAAGCCTTGAACATTCACATTTTGAAAAGATTTTCATTTTGTCGAAGCTTTTCAATCTCTTTCAACAGACATTTCTGTTTCCCTTTCCTTTTTCTCTCCATCAAAGGCAGCAATTTCTTCTGTTGCCTATTTTGTGCAAGGATGCTCCACTATCAACAATCTTACGACTATCGAAAGTTCCTCCTGGAATATCCTACACACTTACTCAAAAATTAGTTGGAGAGAGGGACCCAAGCCTTTGTGGACTTGGGTCGTCCTTGATCATCAAGAAAAGTGATTTCAATCACTTGATGATTAGGAAAAAGAACCTGTGGTGCTCCCCCTGACTGAATTACCTGTTTTTGTTTCCAAGCTGTTTGTCCTTTACCAGTATTTGCATTAATTGTTTTAGCATTTACTGGTTTCACAGTTTTAGGTTTTGCTTGAACAGGTTTTTCTTCTTTGACCTCTGAATTTAAGGCCTTCTCAATTACCTTTTGATTCTTTTGTTTTAACTTCTTTTCCCTTTCTTTCAAGACACGTGGGTCTTGTTTCGGGGAAAATGAACGTTTTTGGTAATTGGTTTCTTGGGGAGCACTTGTTTTTGGCTTTAACTTTTGCAGGTATGGGCAGTATCTTACAATATGCCCAATGGTGCCACACTCAAAGCACATTCTCCGCTCTACAAACCTCGGAGAAACATGTTGATGACCAGACGAAGAACCAGACCATGAACTTTGTGATCTTGACGTGCTTGGACCTAAATCACATCCGTTGGTGTGTTGGGTGTAATTATTCTGTTCATTTCGTTTTAAAATTCTAACTTGTTTTATAAAATCAAGGTTAGATTTATCCTGAAATGTTTCAAGTTTGTCTGAACCCGTGGATCCAACAAAGTTCATTTTCGGTTCTCTTTTCTTAACAGGAGCTCTTTTGTTTTGCACCCATTGTTGTTGAACCTTAGGTGCTTGAACATTCTTGTTCTGAGCCTTCTTTCCCTGTCCCTTACCCTTTCCGGAGTTGACTTGTTGTTTTCGCTCAACTGTTGGTTTTTGGTTTCCGTATTGTTTTCTAATTTGTTCACACGGAATTGGATCACATTGAGTGACGGTAACTTTGCCACTTTTGTTTCCCAAAAACTTGTCAGTACATCCTTCAAAAATTTGCTCAATTAAATCTTGATTTACATTTTTAATTGGAAAATCTTTGTTAGAGTAAATTTTGTCATCTCCTTTGAGCGTGTACAACAAATTATTCTCTACACTTGTAGAAACAAGGGACTCCATTGCTTTTGACATTTCAGTCTTACTCGGTTTCACTGGTGGATCACACAGGATGTGATTCTCGATTGGAATATCTGTTGTAACCGAGTTAGACTGTTGTTTCACAATTTCTTCAGATTCATCATCCGAAGAATCAGCATCCTCAACGATGGGAGGACTCTGTTCCTTAACACACGATGAATCTGTCTCATTCTCAAATTCAGATTCTGATTGACCCGAGGATGATGTACCAGTTGTGAACCCGAGGCCTGCTGCAAAGTCATCTAGACCGAGTGGCACAGTAGGTTCAAAACGGGGCATATCCTCGTCATCAGGCAATTTGGAATAATTGTGATTCATTGGGGGAGGACATGATTTGAATCCCATACCCTTCTTATCCCCCTTTTTCTTTTGAACATCAATAATGTGATCCAATACATAGCGGGAATTGGAATAACTTTCCAATTTCTGCTTGATTGTTTCACATTCACATCGAGCGGTGGCCAATTCTACCGTCTGCTTTTCAATTGTGTCTATAAGATCATTGTTAGCATGTTGTTTTCTCAAAACAGCTTTTTGTAATTCTGAAACATCATGTCTTAATGACGCAATTGTGGTTTTAAATTCCTTTTCATTTCTGGTTAAAAACAAGTTAGCTTCAGTTGCTTTAGCAAGATCTACAATCAATTGCTGATTGTGTTTGTGTGTGATTTCAAACTGACTTTCCTTTTCTGCATATTTAACATTTAAACTATCACACTTTTCACAGCTAACTACAGTGGGTTCATCGACACATACCTGACCTGATGAGCTGTCGACATTAGCCATAAAGGCTGAATGGAGAGAAGACGAAGAGTAAGCAGCTTGATCCACCAAATTAGATCTTCTTTCAGTTCCTGCTGCAGCTTCTTCCAAAAGCTCATCAATATCTGCATCGAATGACGCACTAGATGTCTCATCCACATGATCGTTGCCTGAAGTGGAGGCTTCTTCATCTGAGCTTCCACTATAACCAGAACTGTCTTCATCTTCAGAAGATGCAACACCATTGGTGGAAGATTCTCCACCACTGGCGTGCTTTAAATCCTTTACAACTTCAGCAAAACATGCTGTTCCACCATTTCCTCCTTCTCCAAGCTGAAGCGACCAATCACAACCCTCATCTATTTGAACCAACAGCCCCCGGTTGGTATTTGATGACCCTGCTTGGCCTTGGTTGTTGACAGGTATCAACGTACGAACATTGTTCCTGTTCTGGTTCTGCTGGTTGCCTTGATTTCTGAAGGGGTTTTGGTTTCCATGCTGAGCTGGTCTTGTGCATTCCCTTTTGAAATGACCCCGTTCACCACAGTTAAAGCACGTTACAGCTTGCTTGTCGAACCCATACTTGGTGTCTTTCTTGCTTTCCAAGTTGGTTCTTCCCGTCCTTTCCATAAACTCCTTTGCTCTTCGAATTGCACTAGCAAGAGCCCATTTGATATCCATCATTTCAAACTCTTCTTTATCCACTTGCTGATAATCTTCATTTGTTAGATTGACATTCCCAATCTGACCTGCGATCAATCCACTATAAGCACTAACCAAGGTATTCAACATCTCCATATGCTCCTTGGCTACTTCGACACTGACTTTGGAAAAGTTGGAAGTGTCTAATCTGACTGTGTTAGGATTGGAAGTGGCTTGAAAGTTTGAAGAGCTTCCATAAAACCCTTGCTGTTGCGGTTGTTGCTGCTGAGCTGTCGGGTGCACATTCGGTCTTGAAAACATCGTGTAGGCTGAAGGATCAAACTGATCTGTTGTTGAAGGTCCGGTGTTAGAAACGAGAGCTGTTTGAAGCTTTGCATGTTGAGAAGCTGGTCTTTCTCCACTGATACCTCCTGCAATCCCAAAGTACATTTCTGGATTTTGAGGAGTTTGTGTTCTTTTTGCCTTCAGCTTTTCTTCTACATCCTTATTCTCCAATCTTTGAATTAATTCATAAACGGTGATTGTTTCTAAAACACCGTTTTCTTTGAGAATTTCAAGATAACTGCTCCACTTTGCTGGTAAGCTATCAGCGAATCTCTTCACCAATTCTTGTGGAGTGGCAGTGACTTTAAAAGCAAACATCTCACTCAACAAATGATGGAACCTTGTAGATAACTCTCCCAAAGTCTCATTCTCCAAACACGTAAATCCTTCAAACTCTTTCTTCAGTAATTCTTGCTTGATCTTTCTAGATTGAGCATTTCCTTCACAACGTAACGTGAGCATATCCCACAAGCTTTTGGTAGTCGTGCAGTAAACAAACTGGTGATAGATGTCTTTGTGAAGGGCTTGTGTGAGAATCATGAATGCTTTCTTTTCTAATTCAAACTTCTTCTTATCTTCTTCAGACAACGTGCTGTAAGTTTGTGGATTAGATCCTGCAACTTCCAACTCATTTTCAAAAGCTGTGAAGAAGCACATCCATAGATCTTGACCTTGTCCCTGAACATAAGTTCTCAGCCTTTCTTTCCACCATCCCCAATCATTGATGTGATTTAACTTTGGCGGTTTTGTGCTTGTACCAGTTTCACTGTCGTTCTGCATCATAGATTGAATGCTGTTGCTTTGATTTGTGACCAAAGCCCATTGATTTGCAGTTATCATTGCAGCTTGAGGTGGGGCAATAGCTCGCATCCATGCAGTTTTGTCGAAATCTGACGTAGATTGCGTAGATTGCATAGCTGATGATTGTGGAGTCGAAGTTATTTGAGTCCACGCGGTTGGATCCCACTGACCGTTTGTTCCCATTTTATGACAATTAATATATTGAGTGAAAATTGATTTAAAAATGAAAACAAGTTTTCTATTTAAAAATTTAATTTTCACAAACTATGTTAATTTTAAATGATAACAACTAGCCGAAAGATCCTTGATCGAAAGACCTGAAAAACACAAACTGTTAGACTTAAACAAGCAAGGATCGAAAGATCAACACCAGTTCGAAGGATCAACAGTGTTCGAAAGATCACTGTTGAGTTTCGAACAATGTTTTTGAAAGATTCCCCAACGAAGGATCCTTATCCTTCGAAAACGTACTGTAGACCGAAAGACGAAATCGAAAGATGACTTCGAAAGACTCCCCAATCGAAGGATCCTAGTCTTTCGAAAATGAGCAGTGGACCGAAAGATATATGTTTCGAAAGTATTCCTTGGAACGAAAGATAAGTCTCACACTTCGAAGGATGCTCGAAGGATAACTATCTGTCGAACCTCCTTTGGTCGAAAGATAATCTTTCGACTTCGAAGGATATCTTTCGAACTAGCTCTGACACAGTTGACAAATCGGACAGTTTGGTGAAAAGTTGACGGGTTGGTGAGAACTTTCGGCAGAAAGTATGTTCAGACCATATCTTTCAGGTCTGAACATGCAGGTTTTTCACCAACCGGGTAATGATCCCAATATTTTAATCAAAACACTCTTTTCAATGCACAAACACCTTTAAGTTCAAAATTTTTAAGATCAAAAGTGTGAACTATCAAGAACACAATGAAGAACAAACCCAGAAATATGAATATTTCTGCAAACCAACAACAAAACGAAACCCGATTTTGCTTGAAACTTCACTAAAAACCCATTTTTAACATGTGATAAAGAAAAGTGACAAGGTTTTTATAAGAACGAACAGCAAAAACAGCAAGGTTTCCAGAAAATATGAACTTTAAAACCCGAAAAACACCCGAAAACACTCGGTTTTAACAAGGAGAAGAGCCAAAGCTCTGATACCACTTGTAGGTCCCTCTCGAGGATGAGATTAAAACCTTTTCCTTGTTATATCAAACACACTAGCGAGTGCGGAATCCAAGCTAGCACGCAACCGAGAATTTATACGAGAACAAACACAAACACAACACACAAGATTCACCGATTAACACCACATGTATTAATACGTATGAAAGGTCCGGTTACAAGCTCAATGTTTACAGATATGTTCTATAAACTCTCAAAGTGTGTGTGTGCTCTCCTGTCTCTCTCTGCCTTATCTCTCTTGTGTCTCCTTCCTCCTTTTACCTCTATGAACACAACACACTACATGGGTATATATACCCGACACAGATCGTCTGGTCGAAGGATCAGACAGACTGATCGAAAGATCATCTGTCGACCAGAAACAGCTCGAAGGATCCATATGTACCTCGAAGGATGATATCCTTCGAGGTCCATCTATCGAATGCTATCTTTCGAGCTCATCATCGAAGGATATAAACTATCCTTCGATGATCTATCCTTCGACACACACAACTAACAACCAATGTGCTAACTGTTTGGCCAAGTCAAACCAGGAGGATGGTTGACTTGGTCAAACTTACATCGAACGCACATTGTAACAAACTAAGACGTAACCCAGACTAACATAAGACATCGTTTTGTATCATGACGAAATACAGACAAAGTACAGACACAAGTGCACCAACAAGAATATCTCCCGGTTGTCTCTGCTGCACCTAGTTCAACATGTTCAGTAACTGGTTCAACATGTTCAGTAACTGGTTCCACTTCTTCAACAATTGGTTCAACTTGTTCAACGACTGGTTCAACATGTTCAACATCTGGTTCAACATACGTAGTACATTCAGAGTTCTCATTATTTCTTACCTCAGGTATCATGTTGGATGGACTATCTTCAGTGGTACTGTGCTCCGCAGATTGTGTAGCTGTGTTTGAAGGCGACTGACTCGGAGTACTGTGACGTTTTTCTGGTTCAACTTCTTCAGATGATGGAAGTTGGGTTAGCCAACTCGGAGTGTCTGTATGTTCATTCTCCCCCTGACCACTGAGTTGGGTGTTATAAAAGTATTTTGTTTCAAGGAAGTCAACATTCATTGTGGTGAACATTTGATGAGTTTGTGGATTATAACACCGGTAACCTATTTGATCGATCCCATAGCCAACAAATACACATTTCTCAGCACACGGGCCAAGCTTGTTTCGGTTGGTTTTGGGAATGTGGACAAATGCTGTACACCCGAAGATTCGAGGTTCAAGTGTAAGAGGGTGGGGAATACTGGCAGACTTAGATATACAATCTAAGGGAGTCTTAAACTTAAGAGCTTTGGTGGGGAGCCGATTTAGGAGATACACGGAGGTTGCAACTGCCTCCGGCCAGAAAGATTTGGGTACCTGAGATTCAATTAAAAGGGCTCGAGTCATTTCAAGAATAATACGGTTTTTCCGTTCGGAAACACCGTTTTGTTCGGGGGTATGAGCACAAGAGGTTTGATGAATTAATCCTTTGGTTTTAAAGAATTGTTTCATAGATGTATTGACAAATTCCCCCCATTGTCGGATCGAAGGATTTGAATTTGAGTTTGGAATTGATTTTGAATCATAGCATGAAACGTGATAAATTTCTCGTAAACTTCGGCTTTGTTTTTTAAAAAGTATACCCATGTCATGCGAGTGCAATCATCCACGAATAGTATAAAGTACCGAAGACCCTGCCCCCCCATCACAGGAGCAGGACCCCACACATCAGAGTGGATTAGTGAAAAAGGTGAAGCAACTTTCGTATTGCTAGGTTTGAATGGTTGTCGATGGCTTTTAGCACGAAAGCAGGTTTCACATTCTATTTTCCCATTCGAAGGGAAGAGTTTTGGAAATAAAAGGTGCGAATAGCCAACGGATGGGTGTCCCAAACGTCTATGCCATAGCCAAGCTTCCCGGTTTTCGGTTCCATGTGCCAACATCACAGTACCCTGTTGAGCCACTTCATCCACATAGTATAATCCTTGGCGCTCAGTACCACGTCCAATAATCACACCCGTCCTGATATCCTGTAGAAGGCAAAAATTAGGGTGCATTAGTACAGTGCAATTCAGCTCTTTGGTAATGTGGCTAATGGAGAGCAGTTTGTGTGATAATGATGGAACATAGAGACAATTTGATAATTTCATAGTTGGTGAAATTTCAATAGTCCCTCCTCCTTTTACTTGCATCATTCCATTGTTTGCGGTATGGATTTGAGTTTTTTGAGGATTGGACATTGACTGTATATCCAACGGTTCAAATGTCATGGTGTCAGTGGCACCAGAATCGAATATCCAAGAACTGTTTTTTTCATGATTGATTGCCATATTCACTTTTCTGATACGGAATCAAATATCAAATACACGGTTTTTTTTTTTTAACCAACTGAACTCGCGTATTTAGGTTGCGTATTTAACCAACTGACCAAGCGTATTTATCAAGTACGCTGAACACTTGAACTCGCGTTCAAGATTTATCAATTACGCCGGGAACAAATACGCTGGTGGAGCGAAAAAAACCGTCAGAATAACGACGCCCGAGACAGACGTTAACTTACCGGCGTATTTATCACATACGCCGGGCAACTTGAACTCGCGTTCAAGATTTAAGTCGCCGGGAACCGACACCTCCGCTAATGTCCAGTAGTGTATTAAGTAATCGGGTGTAGTTATCAAATTCGCTAGGGTCTAGCGTATTTATAAAATAAGGCGGCGGTGTATAGGGTTTGAAGGAGATCAATAATAAAATTCCATATGTTGCAGCCTTATCTCTAAGGTCTCTTATCTCCAAGTTCTCTGATGTCAACCACAAAAAAAAAAAAAAAAAAAAAAAAACGATTAGGAGCTTGGTTTCTTATAAAGGTAACAACACCACTCTCCCCAATTTCGCATGTACACCGTTGTTCCTCCGACCGCCGGAGATCTCTATTCGAAAAACACTAGATCTCGAGGGAGAGTGACGGTAGCGATCACGAGATCAACAACAAACAAGAATTCGAGATCGGAAACGACGGACAGAAACCGCGTCGCTATTCGGAGTTCGCTTTTGATTGAATTGGCTGATATTGATTTTGGATTTCCAGGTTTGAGGTTGAGTTTTCGATTGAATTGGCTGAGAGTTTTTTTTTTCTTTGGTTGAATCTTTGAGGTTTGATTTGGGTTTTTTTTTCTGGTTTGGAATTGGACTAGCTGGGATAAATCGGAGATGATGAACAAAGTGTTTGAAGGATCAGAAACTCTGCTCTGATACCATGTTGTTTGGTATAGAGAATGATTTCTGAATTGGGTTCGAATTGTATTGAGAAAAATTGTAGTATATCACTAATTAGGGTTACAAGAATGGTGTTTATATAGGACACCGTTTTACACACTAGTCCCTATACTATCTATTTTTCTCCTTTCCAACAACCCCCTCCCACATCCCACATCCCACTCTTTCTCCTCTCTATCTCTCTATCTTCTTTTATTATTTTTTATAATTTAAATGTTTAGAATAATATTAAATATGGTGTGGGACCTGGGAGGAGTATAACATAGGTTCTGGATGAAAATCAGGGATGGGTGGATATGCTGATGTGATGACCTAAATATACCAAGGACTCGCCTCCAATACCCGGGCCACAACAGATGTTATATAGTGATAATGTAGGTGTCACTAACAAGTACCAATGTTATGAACCAAACATAAGCCCTAATAGAACAATCCGTAACATGAGATAAAAACAGTAACAACAAATCTTGCTACGATGTAACATGGTTTTTGGAACCGTAAGTCGCCTTATCAGGTTTATAACTCTCTAGTGTACATATACTCTCATCTAGCACGAGCAAAGAGTTACATATTCTCAATGTTCTCTCACTCTTTATACTATACACTCTTATTCTCTTCCATGTATTTACTATCACGTTGGAGTCTCTCATTGGAAGAATTCTTACGCACTTTAACGAGACTAATAGTTTTTTATTCGAAGGTTATGTTGAATTGCATTGTTGTTTTTCTGTTTTCTATTAATCAAGGTCATTATCAACAATGCTCCCATAATCATATTTTACTCCATATATGAGAATTTGGACATCTTTGGGGGAATTTTATCTTCTTTTCTCTAGACAAGGAGGAAATTTATGGAGTTAGATTAATTTAATTAATATAATTGAACTGATTAAGTAAATAGCTTAATTGATTTAAAATGTTACAAATACTAAATTAAGTTGGTATACACTTATATTGATGACATGTATTTTGGATTGGACTTGACCATTAGGCTTAGGCCCGGATGATGTTCAACCCTTTAGACCTAATCTAATCCGTATCTTCCTCTAAAATAAGCTAGTTCAATAAACGAGTTCGACTCGAAGCTTCATTTATCGAGTTTGAGCTGACTCTCGAGCCTAAACGAGTCTATTAGTTATATAACTTTTATTTAATATAGTATATATATATATATATATATATATAGGACAAAGATCCGTTAGGAACCACCCCTTATTGCGAGAACCAATGTGAACACAACAAAAAATACCTAAAAATAGCTAAAAAAACACAATTTTTTTTTTTTATAAAAAAATCGCTACTTTTAGTAGCAAAAAAAAAAAAAAAAATTAAATTTTTTTTTTTTATTTAAAAAAAAAAAAAAAATTTCTGACTTCTAAAAGTAGCGATTTTAACTAAAAAAATAGTAAAAAAAAAAAAAAAATTTAGATTTTTTTAGGGTTTTTGGGGGTTTAGTTTTTAGCTTTTTAGCTGGGGGGGGGGGGGGGTGGGGGGTTTAGGTTTTTTTGGGGGGGGGGGGGGTGGGGGAGGGGGGTTTAGGTTTTTGGGGTGGGGGGGGGGGGGTTAGGTTTTTTTTAGGTTTTTTGGGGGGTTTAGTTTTTAGCATTTAGCTTGGGGGGGGGGGGGGTTTAGGTTTTTGGGGGGTGGGGGGGGGGGGTTTAGGTTTTTTTGGGGGGGGGGGGGGTGGGGGTTAGGTTTTTTTAGGTTTTTTTAGCTATTTTAGGTTGTGTTTACATTGGTTCTCGCGGTTCTCGCAATAAAGGTGGTTCTCGCATGAACCTTACCCTATATATATATATATATATATATATATATATATATATATATATATATATATATATATATAGGATAATGCTCTATAAAAAACCCCATTTTTTTAAGAAACTTAGTAAACTCAACATGTGGCTCTCATATGTCCACGTATCCATATCCATTTCAATTACCTTTTTGAATAGAAGGGTAAATTAGTAATTGTCCCAACCCAAGACACTTTTCCCATCTTGATTTGACTTTAATAATTAATGCTTATCAACTCCAGTGTACAACTTACCCATCCCCATATTTTTTTCATAATTTCTCTTTACATATCTCCATTAACATCTTTCTCAACAAGTTCATGCTTTCTCCATTAATTTCCATGAAGACAAATCCACCAACATTGGAGTTAATGTCGCCGATCCATAGTTTCCCCAACAGGTTCCATTTTCCATTAACTTCATATCTGTTTCAAGTTCTACCCAAGATCCATTTCCATGAACTTCATTTCGGTTTCAAGATCCACCATTTCAAAACCTCCATTAAAAGATCCCCACTGACGGGAACGTCATTCACAACGAGTTCCCTACTGACGAGGACAAGAATGATCAAGGTTTTTCATCCTTTTTTTTGATGGGTTCAAGTTTTTATTTTCTTTTTTACACCCCTAATTCAACTTTACATGTTAATTTCTTAAAAGAAATCGAAGAACCAAGATACTGTCGAAGAATCAAGATCCTGTCAATAATAAGTTGGTTTTGATTTTTAATTGTCATTTACTTTGATTTTCGTTCTTCACAATTGGTTTTATTTTTTCCAGAATTAAGAATGTTGCCAAAAGATTAATTATTTTTCAATACCATTGATTATTGTTTAAAAAAAATGACGTTTATAGGTAATAAATTTCAATACTATTGATTTTAGTTTGGTTTTCATTCTCCTGGTGTTTATAAATTTTGATTTTGATTCATATATTACTTGTTTTGGTTTCAAACTCGTTTGATTTTGATCCATGGATTAGTTATTTTTGTGTTAAAAAAATGTGTTTGTTGGTTTGGGGATTTTGATCTGAACAGTAACTGTTTTTTTGTTGGTTTGGTTGCCTTGTTTTGTGCTTTTTGATCTGAATAGTAACTGTTTTTTGTTGGTTTGGTTGCCTTGTTTTGTGCTTTTTGATCTTACAGCACAACCAACATAACACGTGTTATAGTCTGAACTCCTGTTTCACAGCTAAGCCAAGTTTGTCTTACAGCGCAACCAACGTAACACGTGTTATAGTCTGAACTTCTGTTTCACAGCTAAACCATAGTAACATGTTATAGAGACATGTATTAGGGTATGACGATGTATTAGAGACATGTATTAGGGTATGACGAATTAATTGCAGGTTTTTAGTTCTGTGTACTTTGTTAGTTGTTGTTTCAGTTGTGTAAGATTAATTTACAGGTTTTTATTTTTGTGTTAAAAAGTTATGCTTGGTTTGGTTGCTTGTTTGGGCTTTTGATCTGAATAGTAACTGTTTTTTGTTGGTTTGGTTGCTTTGTTTGGGGCTTTTGATCTGAATAGTAACTGTTTTGGAAACCACTAGCTTATACATGACACCATGATGGGTTAAACCAAGATTATAACAGAGGCTTAACACATGTTATCCCAGGTATACGGTGTTACAACATTAACTTGTATGTTCCATATTAACTTGTACACATGTATTAGGGTATGACGATGTATTAGAGACATGTATTAGGGTATGACGAATTAATTGCAGGTTTTAGTTCTGTGTACTTTGTTAGTTGTTATTTCAGTTGTGTAAGATTAATTTGCAGGTTTTTATTTTTGTGTTAAAAAGTAACACGTGTTACGTGTGACATGAAATCACATTTTTATAACTTCCCTGGTATACGCACACCCACATGTTTACAAACCGTTTCAAGACCGACCCAAACAATAAAGCAAGGGTAGCCGCTGAAAAGCTAAGGCAGCAAAGGTAGCCGCTGAAAAGCTAAGGCAGACTGTCAAAGGAAGCTCCGCCATTTTCTTAGTGCTATGTATTTTCGTTTACTAGTAATATGTAATGTGAGACTCTTATTGTTTTGTCTAGTACATGATGTTAAAACGGTATGGACTTAACACATTCTGGAAGTCTTAACACACGTTATAAAAGAGGCTTAACACACGTTATATCAGGTATACTATGTTGTTATTAAGTTACTATTGGAGTTTATGCATCCATGCTGGAAGTCTTAACACACATTATAATAGAGGCTTAACACACGTTATACATGTCAGGCGCGTAACACATGTTACGGTATGTATATACAAATCATGGTGTTTTGGAAACCACTAGCTTATACATGACACCATGTTGGGTTAAACCAAGATTATAACAGAGGCTTAACACATGTTATCCCAGGTATACGGTGTTACAATATTAACTTGTATGTTCCATATTAAATTATTAACTTGTACACGTGTTACGATCAGTGCACGCACATCATGGTATTTTGCAAACCACTTTCATATACATGAATACAAGTCGGGTTATAATGGATACTTACATGTTATCATATGTATACAAGTGGGGTTACAACAAGATTACGATATTAACTAAGCTCACAATTAAACTCATCGCCCCCGTCGACTGTTTTCACCCTTTGTCACATGTTAAGCAATTACATGTTCCGAACAGACAAATTGTAACACATGTTAGATCAGTATATACACATCATGGTGTTTTGTAAACCACTAGCTTATACATGAATACATGTCAGGTTACAAAAAGAATATAACAGAGGCTTAACACATGTTATACATTCCCAAATGTGCAAAACAAATGACCCGTTTCATATTATATATTCCAAAATTACCGGTACATGTGTTACCATAAATGGCTCGTTTCATATTACACGTTACATACTAACTTGTACATTTATTACTTGTTCAAGTTTTACGCTCAGTATCCACATTATCGGATATTTTAAACATCAATAAAAATAAAATAGTTATTACTTGTTTTTTTTTTAAATTAACAAAGGTTAACACACGTTATATATCATTCTATCAGGGGCTTAACACATGTTATATATGAACACATATCAGGTTACATCATGGTGTTCTGTTACAACATGAACCACTAACACATGTTATAAACGAACGAAGAATTCTTTTCCAAAAGATTTGACTTATTCAATGTCCCCGCATTAACATCGCCTACATCCATCCAGCTTGTCAATTGAATATCTTTATGGATCTGTTTCTGTAAATCAACACACGTTATATATCATTCTAACAGATGCTTAACACATGTTATGATTCTGTTTCTGTAAATCAAACAACCCAACAAAAAAAAACACTTATTGTTCAGATCAAAAGCCCAAACAGCAACCAAACCAACAAAATCGTCAACCGTATATCATTATTTCTGTAACAATTATTCCAACAGTTTCAATAATTTTTCAGACCTTATGTATACATAAACAAACAAATCGGTAACCGTATATCATTATTTCTGTAAAATCCCTATATAGTTAACAATCAACATTTTTCAAGCATAATCCATCCAAACAGTTCACAGCTATATATATATACATATACCCATATCCAAGATTCACGAAATGTGAGGAAATCAACACACGTTATCAAACATCATAACAGGGGGCTTAACACATGTTATGGGCCTGAGTCTGTGAATCAAGCAACCAAACAAAAAAACACTTACTGTTCAGATCAAAAACCCAAACAAGCAATCCAAACCACCAAAAAAACAGCTAGTGTTAAGATCAAAAGCCCCTAACAAGCAACCAAACCAACAAAAAAAACCCGTTCAAAATCTCATCCTAAAGTTTTTGATTTATTTAAAATACAAAATCATATTAACAACACTTTCAGCACACAAAAACATATTAATAACCATTTCAACAAAAAATCAAGTGTGAAATGATATTTCAAGAACACTTACCGGATCTATAACCGTCCGATGAACACGAAGAAGATCTTCAAACCTTCTTCTCACACTCACACTCGTGCGTGTGTCATCGTTCTCTCTCTAAAACAACATACTTCAAACTTCTTCTCTCTCACACACTTGTATGTGTGTTCTTGGTGTTATAGATGAACATGATGCTGAAATTATCTTCAAATGAAGATCACCATTGAAGACCATGAAGCTTTCTTCTTTTCACATGATGAAGAAAGAGGAGAGAGATAATAGTTTATTGAAAGATTTGACTAGAAGAAAGAGGAGATAGATTATGACACAAGTGGGTTTTGTCATTTTGCCAAAAAGTGGGTTTTGTTCTACCGAAAATGCCCTCCCAGACTTTCAAATTTGTATTATTCTATTTCTTTTAATTATAATTCTTTCCAAAATGATGTGAGCCATTGATCAAGTTGGATGGTTGTTAATCAATGGTTGACAATGGGTTTGCATAGTTTTCTAAAAAAGATGGGGTTTCCTATTAAGCCCAACCCTATATATATATATATATATATATATATATATATATATATATAGAGAGAGTTAGGATCCTGTAAAAAAAACTAAAAGTGTGAGAAGGGTAAGAAAGAATCTACACCATTAGATCTTTGATCTAATGGTTTAGATTAATAGGGACCAAATTGTAAAATTTGTTTTATTTTTTGGACTGAATTGAAAATTATAGGGGTAATAAAGTCTTTTATATCCATTCAAAATAGGTAACTGTAATCAAAATCCCTATAATCTCTCTCTCTCTCCAATCGCACGACCAGAGAGCTCTCTCTCTCTTCAAATTCGATCTCTCTCTACATTGCAGTGGTGCCGGATCGACAGTGGTGGTGCGGCGGTGGTGGGTGCCGGATCGGCAGTGGTGGTGCGACGCTGGTGGTGCGGCGGTGGAGGTGCGACGCTGGTGGTGCGGCGGTGGTGGGTGCCGTGCCGGAAGTGGTGGTGAGACGCTTGTTGACATTTAAACGGACTGATCTCGCCGGAGAATGTCGGAGATGATGGATGGCAACTCCACCCTATATGTATATATATATATATATATAACAAAATTATATATTTTGTGTTATATATAATTTATAATTAAAACATAAAATAATTAAAAAGATATGTATAAGTTAAATAATAAATAATAAACGAGTTGAAACCAAAGCGAACTCAAGCTTTAGTAAAGCTTAAAAAAGCTAGACTCAGAACTCTTGTAAGTTCAAACGGCTAAGCTCGGCTAATTTATTAAAAAGAATTCTCTTAGTTTTGGCATTTTGTCCATTCTCATATTTACCTTTGATCTTGCCATTTTCTCCTGCTCGTTTGTCATCCCTAGTGGAAGAAGCATGCTTGAGGAAAGTGGAGAAATATTTTAAACGGAGTGTTTCATGTAGAATGTAGACTATACAGGTGTATAGTGAGAGGGGGTTGACCATTCACATGTTAAATTTTTTATAATATTTAAACTCTAAATAAGATGCAACTGTTTGTGTTTAGAAATAATCTTATCTATATTTAAAGCTATCTATAATGAATAATGAACATCAATTATGAGATGAAGAACTAATATATGTACTTGTTAGGTATTATTAATGATATATTATAGAAAAAAGTGTCGGTGGTGGATTGAAAAAAACCATTTTAAGATAATGTAGTGATCCTAGGTTCAAGTCTTGGCTCTCCCACCAAGGTTTTATTTTTTTAATTTACTTTCCATTAACCACTATTTTGGGTCCAATTCTTTTTGTCGCTCGGGGCCTAACTTTTCTTGAGAGTTCTCGGGGAAGGCTCCTGCTGTCAGTAGTACTATCACACACCATAATACATGATCTTAGTATCCAAAAGTCAATACGAATTTGGGTTGATTCAAATAAACCGAACTAGAGAAAAAAGAAAAGAGAAAAAAATAATACGAGAACTAAATAAACCATATTATAATAGATAAAAGTGTAACTCAAATTTAAATACTCTTTTTGATTCGAAAATTACAAATTCAAATCTGCCCCATAAACCAAAATATAAAACGAATCAGTCACCAACCCGGTCAGAAAAATTCAAATTTGTTGCTCAAATTTTAATTTTTCGAATCCGATTCAAATACATATTAAAAAAAATCCAATTTTGTAGAATATGGCTGAAGCTTAGTAGGGAGTGAGGGGTGGGGTTAGTCACATGCCATGAACACCTTGTATATTTACAAGCATTTGCACCCAAAGCAAAGCAATATGGAAGCCATATAAAGGACAACTAATATACACACACACAAATAAATCTCTCTCATTTTCTGATTTGACACAAATCCATTGGAGTACTATTAATATCTACTTGTGCCTCACCTATTCTTTTACATCAAACACAATATTCTTTATGGGTCTAGTGTGTGTCTAGCATAGTGTCTTTACTGTGTGTTCTTCACTACAACTCTACAACAAGCAAAACATCACATTTTTTTGGTTTTTCCTCCAAATTTGTTATTACAAGGGGAAAAGTGGATACAAACATATTTTAGAGCCAAAAAATGGAGATTAATAGTGAAATGATGGTGTCAAAGTTCAAGAGAATTTGTGTTTTTTGTGGGAGTAGCCAAGGCAAGAAAAGCAGCTATCAAGATGCTGCAATTGAGCTTGGAAAAGAATTGGTATTCATTTATTTTTATTAATTTTTTTTTTCAAGATTTGTAATCTTGAAATCATGCTTATATTTCAAGATTCTGTCTCATCAGTCACTAATGAGCAAAACAGTTGAAGATTTTTTGTGGGTTTGGTTTTCTTTGTTATAAAGTTTCAATCTTGAAGGGTTCTAATGCTCCAAAAAGATGAAAGTGTGTTTGTTTAACTGGTTTATGACCGAGTTGACTCAGTGATCATGGCATTAATTTGCAGGTTTCAAGAAACATTGATTTGGTGTATGGAGGAGGTAGCATTGGGTTAATGGGATTGGTTTCACAAGCTGTTCATGATGGTGGTCGCCATGTTATTGGGTAAGATTAAGACAAAGTGTGTTTTGTTTTGTGTGTGTGTATAATCATAACCTTGAAAACCTCAAATACTAAACATTATATTAATCAAATGTTTAAGAGATTATATGTTTATATTGATTTTTGTAATGTTATTGGCTCTATTTTGCAGGGTCATTCCCAAGACACTCATGCCAAAAGAGGTATGTATGCCTTCCATTTTTACACAAAAAGTCTTCAAACTTTTCATTACATAAATATTATTATTATTGATAAAAAAAAATAGAAATCTTGTAGTATTTGGTAAGTTTTTCTGTAATATTCATGGCTTTAAACCACTCTTTTCGTAACCGGACCAACGGGTCAGACCGGAAACCGGCTAAATAACCGGTCTGATTGAGCCCATCTGAACCGGATGGTTTGAAACACTTCTTTTATAGTAATGTTTTATTTCTAATCAATGTGATTGATAATGTTTTGTGAGTGAAAAGAGAATTTGTTTCTTTTTGGTCCTTGCAACTTGTACCCTTATCCAGATAACTGCTATATGTTTTTTTTCTTTTTTTGGAAAATCACCAAAATAACCATTGACCACATGGGAAACGTCAAAACAAACATGGAAAACGTATGGGCTCTAGACGTTTCACGAAAAACAAGAAGATGCAGAAAGTAACACGTGGTTGAAAAGGCAGCCCCTTACTCGTTACCCCTGTTAGCGGGACCCGCAATTGGACCATTAGTATGTTGACACGTGGCATTTTTCAGTGGTAACGTCTATGTAGCCGTTTTGCGACGGGAAAACATCTAGGTAGACGTCTAGGGCACAAATGTTCCCCTCTCAAGAGTTGACGGGTCCCAAACGTTTCCCTCTACAGGTAGCGTCTATGTAGACGTTTTCAGATGTAACGTTTACCTACTACACCCTAGACGTTTTCCATGTTTATTTTGGTGATTTTCCCATTTTTTGTTTCAAAATGTTTATATTGAAATTTCCTTTTCTGGTTCAAACTGACATGAATACACAAGTCTTAATGCATTTTGTACAAATCATTATAGCAAGTTTTTGACTTGCATGTTTTTATATATTTATTTGAGTATTAGGTTTTTGTTTTGTACAGTTAACTGGTGAAACAGTAGGAGAAGTGAAAGCAGTGGCTGATATGCACCAGAGGAAAGCAGAAATGGCTAAGCATTCTGATGCTTTTATTGCTTTACCAGGTTTTTTTTTATTTAACTGCAAAAGCCTTCATATTCTTTCACTAAAATTCTGTGTACAAATTCATCATTAGATGAAAGAGAAGTTGCTTTACTGATCAACTGATCACTTTTCTGAGTCATCAATCTTTTTAATATATTATAAAAAAAACTTTACTTTTTATAAAGATTATCCATTTGGGACCAAAGTTTTCATGCTATGACAGTTATTTTTAGGGTATGCTTAGGTATGAATTTTGACACGACACAAACTTAACACGAATTTGAGTTTAGCCTAAACAGGCTTGGGTCAGTTTATGATCGAACCCGCAAACACGTTCGCTAATCAGGCCGTGTTTGGGTCATCATGGCGGGTTCGCGACCCTTTTAACCGTTTGTCTATTATTGGTTTTAAATGTGTCAATGCCATGGTTAGGTATTTTATGCCAAAGAGAAATTGACCACAAGTTTCTGATTTTTTAGAATGCAAGAAAAAAATAATAATAATAAAATCTGGTTTAAACGGGTCGTTCATGTCAACCGGCAAATATCCCTCTCATGTTTGGGTTCATATTTCTGACATGATTTTCGGGCTCCCCGTAAACAGAACATGCTTAACACCCTATATAAGCGCGGAAAGATTAGGATATAATTTACATCTTTTTTTCAATTTCAGTAACACTTGTTACATGTATTATGCAAAGTGGTCATACTAGAGCTGTGTCTTATGATGTATGAAAATGCCTAGCTAAGCTCACAATATAGATTATAGAAGACTGGAGACCCTTTTTAACTCCTTTAGTCTTTACATCAAAGGTACAACTTTCAATGCATAAAGTACCAACCATAGAAGCTACATTTAGTTTGATAGATCAGAAGCAAAGTTGTGCTCATTTTACTTTATGACTAAAATTGTGTAATGACAAAATTTTGTTAACTATAGTGGTATGAAAGCAACTTAGAGGCTATCTGCTCAAGAAAGCTCTCAACTTTTTAACAACCCACACCCCAAGATTCATGATTAAAGGATCATGTTTTTAAAACCCTGGTGTGTTGACCGTTGACCAATCTATTAACATCTTAAAACTCAAAATCAAGAAAAAAAATCCATGCCAATGACCCTTTGGTGGAGTGGTGGAAAGAACTTTGTGCCATGTGAGTGGCCCTGGTTCGATCCCCACCTCCATCAAAGGTGAGGCATTGGGGTTATCCCCAACCCAATGATGGTTTGGACTCCGGTTCGAGCCTGAGGGAACCCGAGTTTTCTACTAGGGTGCATTTACTCCAGCGAGTCGGTCAGTCTCGACAGGCGGCGGCTCGTGTGGAGGGTGCAACTTCTGTCTAGTGGCAGGGGGCCTGAAATTTTCTTGGGGAAAGCCAAATGTCCCATTCTACCGAGGCGTGGACCTGGTTAAGACAACATAGTCCTCGGGACAGAATGGGTGGGGCCAGGACTTCTGGCGTGAATCATCCGTCTGTTGAGAAATTCACCTTTCAAAAAAAAAAAAAAGAAAAAAAAAAATCCATGGTTAAAACCTTATTTCTTTGAATCTGGTCCTATACGTACCCGATTGTAAAACAGTGTCCCATACTCGTCTAGTAATTAACCCTCATGTATCAGGTATACCTGTTAGTTTGTTAAAAATTACCAGTTTGGACTTCCAAATACATTTCTTACTATTTTTAATTTTACATAATTATATTACCTTGTCAAGTTAGAAATATTAAACCAAAGATTAGTAAATTAGTAGATTAGTACTATGACTCAAGTAGTCAAGGACAAATAAAAATAAAATGTTTACAGGTATATATATTTAGGGTAATCAGGTCAGGTATCAGCTAATACCATATCTGTGAAATCTATGGTGACCCATGTTATGAAAGTTCTATCTTTTTCTATATATTTTTGTGGTTATGGTGCAATAAATAATTAAATATTAAATAGGACCCACAAAATTAAAATAGAGGAAACAAGACCACAATAAATGACTCTTTTGATTTCTAACTTTGCATAGGACAAGACTTGTTTAATTTGAACTAATGCTGACAAAAATTGATTTTGGAAGTTGCAGAAATTGTTGACTGTTATTATCAACTGATTTTAACTAATGTTTATTTGATTGCAGGTGGCTATGGCACACTAGAAGAGCTTCTTGAAGTTATAACATGGGCTCAACTCGGCATTCATGAAAAGCCCGTAAAATTTCTAAAATACCTGTTTTCAAATTTACATAGCTATATAATGTCGTCAGTGATCCAAATTTGTCTTTCAAAAAAAATATAATGTCAAAAGCTAATTGAGATGTTGAAAAAACTTATAGGTCGGTTTGCTAAATGTGGACGGATACTACAACTCGTTATTATCATTTATCGATAAAGCGGTTGAAGAAGGCTTCGTTAGCCCGAGTGCACGCCACATTATCGTTTCTGCTCCAACAGCTAAGGTTTTGGTTCGGAAATTGGAGGTGAGACTCATCCTTTGACTTTCTAGGTCAAACAAACGACTTTAAAAAGTCAAACTTTTTATAGATGTATTAATTTTTTTAACATCAGTTTCCTTATCTCTTTCGACTAGTCATAAATTTAACCAGTACCAATTTTTTTTTTCAAAAGAGTAAAATGTCATTTTCGCCCCTGAGCTTTGGGCAGTTTTGCGACTTTTCATCAAAAGGTTTGTTTTTTCGCATCTGGATCAAAAAGGTTTGAAATCTTGCCATTTTCATCCGGCTTGTTAACTCCATCCATTTTTCTCCTTTAAGTTAGGGGTATTTCCGTCTTTTTTGTTAACTTAAAGGGCAATTGGGTCTTCTGAATACTTCTACATTATGCTAAATGCTTGTACATAAAGTGAAAAAGACCAAATTGCCTTTTAAGTTAACAAAAAAGACTGAAATACCCCTGACTTAATAGAGAAAACGGACGGAGTTAATGAGCCGGATGAAAATGACAAGATTTCAAACCTTTTAGATCCAGATGCGGAAAAACAAACCTTTGGACGAAAGTCGCAAAACTGGCCAAACAAACCTCAGGGACGAAAACGGCATTTTACTCTTTCTAAAAAGATGTTATAGCTTTCATGTCATTCTAAAGTTGAAATTTAGTCAGTTTGGCCGAATAAACCGAATTGCTTAAATGATGAATAACAGGAATATGTACCATGCCACGAAGGAGCAGCGTTAAAACTAAACTGGGAAATGGAGCGACAACTTGAATTCACCGACTATGATATCTCTAGATGATCAAAGAAACAAAATGGGAAATTTTTGCTGCCCAGAAAATGTTTTTGTTTTCTTGAAAGAATATCTGTGGCTGGCAGTTGAAAAAAGTAGCTAACTTTGAAAGGGCTTTTGTTCTAATTAGATTTTTGATGTGAAGGGTGTTAATCTTTTTTAAACATGTAAATCTCTCATTTGTGAACCCCTTCACTTGCAACTCTGGTTATTTCACAGGTTGTAAGGATACCATATATAATTATATGTGTTTTCTTGTCATATGTTATATGTGTCCCTGTAACGATGACTATGTACAAAAGAATGATAATGTTTTATGTCCGTATGCATCGATTACTCGTACCATATAATAGAAAAACCATGATGTACATTAGAGACATGATTGAAGCAAAAAAAAAAAAAATGTCACAAAGTTATAGTTAAGGTTTGAATAGGTGGTGTGACCAAAGGGTCCAACCCACATTCTCTTTGGACCAAAAACAAAGAGAAGTTTTTATCATCATGTGATAGAAAGATGTGTGCAACTTCAAATCTAGCAAGCACCATTAATATTTTGTCTTTAAGCGTCTAGCGGAAACAAGCGAATCCATTGATTAATAGGATACCCACATGTCCCGTAAGTGTCTGTGTAACAAGTTCTTATGGTCCATCAAGAAAAAGATGTGTCTTGGTACCATTTACTTTCAAAGGTTTTCTAAAAGAAACAATATGATATATTTAGTGTTCTAAAATCTCAAATGGGTAACTCATCCGATGATAAGTTATTATTGTAGATATTATTATGGTACTATTGTTGTTGTTGGTAACGTCATGATCGTTGCTGTTGTCATTATCATTGTCGTTATTGTTGTCAATAAGTAAATAAAATCACTAAAGATAATATTTTTTTCTATCTAGAACGTTTTATATTTATCTCTCCACTTCTCTTAAGGGAATGGTGATGGTCCGTTGCCACATACATTTTCCTGTCATCCGCTGCTTAGGCAAGAACCATATTCTGGCCTTACCACTGCGACCTTCCAAGTAATTAATTGTAAATTTTTTTCTTACAAAGGTCCAGTAAATCCAAACAATACAGTAAAGAGCCTAAAATGCAGATAAAACTGACCATAAAGAGCTAGGGATGAGCATTTGGTATCAAATACCGATCCCTCCCGAAAATACCGTACCGAATTTTTTCGGTACCGAAAAGGGTATCCACTTTTTGGCATTTTCGGTATCGGTACCGTACCGACATATTTCGTTATCGGTACCCAGTTTTGAAGAAATTCGGGATTGGGATTTTCGGGATAGGGACGGTATCGGGACGGGATTTGCTCATCCCTATAAAGAGCCCTAATAATCTAACGGTTATTTTGTACTCTTTAGTTTTACAAAATTACGTCTTTTATTCACTAAGTATTATTATTATTAAGAGTATATGTAGTGGGGCATTGTGATAATGTATCTCCCTTGGTCTTGGGGCTTATGTGGCATGTGGCATCAAGCCGTTCATCGGGCGTTTCACAATCACGCCAATGAGCGGTGTATGGGGCATTATGGGGCGTTATCTTTGTCATGTGTGCACAACTTCACGCCCAATCACATTACCACTACACATGGTCTAACAATAGCTCATTTGATAGAGACTCTTGTCTCTTAGGGGGAGGTCTTGGGTTCAATCCTAAGCAAGGAGTAAAGTAGGATTTATTTGGTGTAATTTAGGAGTGTAAGATTTGCCATTCAAAAAAGCTTACAATAACAATCTATATATAATAATGCTAAATTAAAATACAAATAAGAGCTAATCTTTTTAGAAAAAGAATTAATGATAGTAAAAAAGACAAAATGATAAAATCGTTCATGAGGTTTTGGTCATATTTGTTTGGTCCTGTATGTATGGGTCTCAAACGGTTACAATTAACTATGATGTAAAAGAATTAGGCATTTAGATATATGTAACTTTTATTTAGTTAGGCACTAAACAACTTATTAAAAGGTTTATCAACTTTCATTTAAGAATCTATCAATCTATGAGTAAAACAAACATACTTTTCATTTTTAGTTGAATATAATAAAGGGTAAATTACTTTTTGAGTCCCTGTGTTTTATGGGTTTTAACTAGTTGAGTCCAAAAGCAAAAAGTTTAACGACCTGAGTCCCTATAAGCATTTTCCTTAACCATTTGAGTCCAAATTTCTAACACCATCCATATTTTCTGTTAGTTTTCTATTAAAAGACTAAAATACCCCTGTATCTTCTTTACCCTTATAAAAACCTAAAAGTTCTACATCTCTTCCAAAGTTACAGCTGCACATAAACCCACTCTCTGTTTTCTCTAGAGTACACATCGGTGACCGGAGATCGGAGCTCCGGCTATCTTCTCCGACAAGCGCCACCCTTGCAACCCGTTCACCTAAACCCCATCTTTCTCTGGTGCAACTCAGCCGACAACCACCCACACACCCTTACAACTCGTTCACCGGCGACAACCACCCACACACCCCAGCTGCCCTTCTTCTCCGGTGAGCCACACTCCACACGCACCCCTGTAAACCCCCAACACCTCCCTGTTACCCTCAGTTACACGGCCAACCACCACCAACCGGTGGTGGCGTGCGGCGGCAGTTAAGCGCAGGAGAGAGAGAGGGTTAGAGAGAGAAAGATCGGAGGAGGAAGGAGAGGGGCCGAGCAATTTTACGTCAACAGTAGCAGCGGCTGGATGTTTTTTGTTTGAGGGCATGTTTGGCTAAGCTTATTAGAGTTAAAAAGGACTTTTGGGAAAAATGACTTTTTGAGAAGGAGTTTTTAAAAAAAGTGTTTGGATTAGCTTATGGGGTGGGAAAAGCCAATAAGTTAATAAGTTGTTTTTTAAAAAGTGTTTGGCTTAGCTTATTGATGTAAAATGAGTAAAATGGACATTCTTTCATAAGTCAATAAGTTGCTTTTTAAAATAGTGTTTGGCTTAGCTTTTTTGTTTCTCTTCTCTTAATATAAAAATTTAATAAAAAAAACCTTTAGCAGATGGACCAAATAGGTCAGATAGGCATCGGTCATGACCATATTGGAGCCATAGAGAACCTTCGGGCTAGAACTATTTGACCAATTCTAACAGTTCAGTAGATTGAAGCATCGAACCGTGGTTCATAGAAATAGACCTGACTGTTATACGTTTGTAGAGCACAGCCTGCAATCCAAGACCACACCTTTTTATCAACGTCAAAGAGCAGACCTTTCCCTTGATTCCAAGACGTAAAACAGATCAAATTATCTTGTCCAAAACACTCGAATCTCTCCGCTGATAACCTGCAATCCAAGACCACACCTTTTTATCAACGCCGGAGAAGGAGAAGGAACCGCCGAAAGCGGAGAAGGAACAGATCTGTGTCGGCTTGCTGCTGTGTGTTTAGGAGAGAACGATATGATGAATGTGATGTGTCTGCTTGTGCTGTGTGTTTGAAGGAACAGATAGGGCGGACACAAATATAAGGGGTAAGTTAGTAATTTGTTTATTGAAAAGTCATATCTGGATCAAGAAGTCACAAATACTTGGCTTTTCAAAACCTCTGTTTCCTTCCTTCCAAAAAGCCATTTCACAAAAGGACTTTTGAGTTATCCAAACACAAAAACAGCTAATTGACTTATCCATAAGTCAATAAGCTAATAAGCTGGTTTGAGAAGCCAATCCAAACATGCCCTGAATTTGGTAGCAAACCATTATGAGTAAATTCCACTTTGAATACTGTTCTAGTCATGTGCATCATCCATCTTCAATTATTTTGCTGTTGTGCTTCTTTAATTATTTTGCTGCTGTCCTAATTCCTATTTTGCATAAATTTGGTTGTGGCTGTGGTGGTGACAGTGGTGGCGTGGTAGTAAGGATGCAGGGGGTGTAGAGAGAGAAAGAGATGGTGGTCTGGAGATTTGTGGTTGAGGTGGTGGTTGGAGACGAAGGTGGTGTTGATGGTGGTGGTGACGGTGGTGGTGTTGATGGTGGTGACAGGGGTGTTGATGGTGGTGACGGTGGTGGTGTTAGGAGAGATGTAGAACTTTTAGGTTTTTATAAGGGTAAAGAAGAAGACACAGGGGCATTTTAGTCTTTTAATAGAAAAGTAACAAAAATTATGGATGGTGTTAGAAATTTGGACTCAAATGGTTAAGGAAAATGCTTATAGGGACTCAGGTCGTTAAACTTTTTGCTTTTGGACTCAACTAGTTAAAACCCATAAAACACAGGGACTCAAAAAGTAATTTACCCTATAATAAAACATAAAGTTAAAATATTATTTGAGATGAACGGGCCTATGGGCTAAGGGGTTATGTCATGCAAAAGTGGGCCAAACCTCAAAACCGGACCGGACCGGACCGGTTAACTTGAGAACTTAAGTGGGCCTTAACATCTTTTTGTTGTCAACCGTTCTTTTTTCTTTTTTCAACTAAGAAAAACGATACACACAAATTCAAATTGATGAACATAACTTATCTACTAACTTGAATAAAATTAATCAATTTAAATGTAGTGATACTTAAGTGTAAAATAGATTGTAATATTTATATGAAAACCGATTAAGTGATTATGTAATTATTTACTAATCATAACTATAAAAAAAACAAAACATGTAATACATAATATTTCATGGAATGCCTAATATTTTCAGGTCTAATAACGTATTAAGTAAAAATGTAATACAAAACATTAACTAATCAACCTATAATAACCACGTAATGTCGTATATAGATTTAATCACGTAATAAAACATGAACGATTAAGTTCTTATTATTAAATGTTTAATTACGTAATAAGCATAATTGGAATAATATCAATTATAACAAATCATATAAAATATGTAATCACGTAATGATTTATATTGAATGTGTAATCACGTATCCTGTAAAAAAATAATAAGTAAGACCAACTATAGCAATAGCCTGCTCAAATTAAAGAGAATAAAATGCTCGTTAATATGGTGATTTAAAAAAAATTATCGTATGAAAAATTATAGTTGTTTGAATATCATGTGGGATTGTGGGAAGTGAGTTTATGAGTCATAATATTAAATTTTCCTAAAATACCCTTGTCTTTAAATCTCTCCTACACTTCGGTACGATTTAACCCTCTTGTACAATAACCATTCCGTGTCTAACGTGAAAAGAACTAAAAGTAAAACTTTAAGACGTTTCATTTTTAAAATGGTTTGTGGACATGAAATGTAACTTATCTTTCATGATTTATGTGTCAGATTAACTTTTAATCAATGTTCTCATAACCATACCCATTTTCAAGCTAACGTTCCTACTTTCTTTTAGAGCATTTGCAATGAAGGGTCACATACCCCTCCTATCCTCTGCGTCGAACGCAAGAACTATCTCTCTCCTCCGCCAAACGGCCCGTCAAAAACCTCCTCCTATCTTTCCCCCAGCCAACTATAAACTCATCTTCATGTCAAGGACGCTCAGGAACCAGAGTTATTATGTGGATGTAGTATGAATGAATTTTAATTCAGTTTGTATCAAATGAACTGACCATTTTGGTTCCTAGAAAGTGAATACTTGCATAATAAAACCATTAAGTCATTAATCTATAATTAACTTTTTTTTCTTGCTTATTAGTGATCAACAAAGTCCCAACTTTTGCCTCTATTTTACCCTACATTGTTAAATCAGTTGTAAACAATTTATGACATTGTTAAATCAGTTGTATACATTTTATGAAATCTTTAGGTAAGACTATGTGTTACGAATTACGAAGAGGTGTAAAAAAAAAAACGTATTGTCACCTAAGCATTAGTGGTTTCGTCTTTAACTAAAGTGTTATGGTAATGTGAAATGTGATGGGTGAGTGAACTTTTTTACAACTTTTTGTACATTTTATTAATGATTTTTTAACGACTAATATTTTTTTTTATTAAGGTGTTATGACAATGCTCCTTTCGCGCCCAGGGGCAGTGTTCCGCATCCCCGGTCCACCGTGGTACCTCTTCCACGCCCAACCTTCACCCCTCACACATAGTTTATGAATAAAAGATGAAATTGTAAAATCCAAAATATCTATTTATTGGCTTATGTTATTTAACATTTGTTACCTGGTTTCACAAGTTAACGTTGATCCGTGTCGTGTTTACGGGCCCCACAAGTGAAATAAAGTGGTTTATGTTTTTTTTCCGTGACATTTTTGTATGCAAATTTTGGGTTTTTTAATGTGAACTGTTTTTCATTTTTTTAATGTAAAAAAATACAAGAAAATAAGCGTATCGATTACATAAGTTTTTGTAATATGAATTGTTATTATTATTTTTAATGTGTAATTTGATTGTTATTATTATTTTTAATGTGAAAAATACAAGAAAATAAGTGTATCAATTACATAATTAATAAGAATCTTTGATTAATAACCAAACAACTACAACCTTTTTTAAGTATTGGCAAACTAAAATGGATTTTCCAACTTAGACTATGGGATATGGGGCTTGGGTTGGGGGAAAATGCCCAAGCCACCACCCCGGGTGGGCTTGGGTTGGGGCGTGGCCCTTGGGGCTTGGGTTTGAAGCCGGGCGTGGGGCGGTCTTGAGATCCGATGTGGCGGCCATCTATTCGCTTGGCCCCGCCATGTCATAGCGGGTTTGAATTTCAAATTCCAACCGTTTGGCCAAGCCAAGCGGTCACCCCCACCCCAAACATCCCCTGTAAATGTAACCCCAAACCCCACCGGCTACCCCATCCCAAACCGTCGCTATCCACCGCTACCCCACCGGCTACCCACTTGATCCCACGAACCCGCTACCCCAACCCGAAGAAGATGGCATCTTGGACCCACGAGGAATAATTAGCTCTCGTCACAAGCGTCGTTGACGCTATGAAGGGGCGGCAACCCGGCTAAACACGATATTGGCCGGAAGCATTCGCAAGCTACCGACATAACGTCGGACACGACTGCCACAACCTCAACACGTGCCAACATAAATGGTGCGAGCTAAGGCCAAAGCTCGATCGTTTCAATGCCTACTACGAAGCCGTTCCGAGCGGCGAGTTAAGCCACGAGGACCGGGTGGCGGTGGCGAACATTGAGTTTCGAGGCAAGGAGCGAAAGACGTTCGACAAGATCGCCATTTCTAAAATTTACCTTACGCTTTAGGTTTTTTATTTTGTAATTTTTAGGAATTATGTAATTTTTTAGATTATGTAATTTTTAAAAATCTAATAAGATTTTAGGTTTTTTTTTATAAATGTTGTGTGAATTTTTTAATTTTTTTGTAATTTTTTTTAATAATCTGCCAACCCAAGCGGTGCACCCACGCCCCGCCATACCCCACGAACACATCACTAGGTGGTGCGGGGCTCCAACTCCATGTGTCAACTCATGCCCCCAACCCAAGCCCCACCATACCCTAGTACCCCACGGTCTAATAGTATATGGAAAAAAATCGAATTCATTAGCAAAACAAGAAATAATTTAAATCATAGTTTAACATCTTATCAGAATAAAAACTCAAAAGGTTATTATATTATATACTTTTAAAAAAGTATAAGTGGTAGAAAATAACTTTTATATTTTGTGAAGAATTTAGCCTAATAACATTTAATCAAGGTGATCCTAACAATTTTAAATTCCATACCTTCATTTTGGTTTTTCAATCGACTTAAAATATATGTCCATATCCTTGATAATATTTTTTTTGGTTGCTATGCTGAGTGTTGGTGTCGTACCAAACTAAAGTGATACCGATCGAAGCCCCGTTACGCGGGTATCTTTTCTAGTTATCATATATTAAAAAAAGGAATATTGGATTTTAATAATCCCAAAACTATTCGCTGTTGACCGCCAACAGTCCCAACTTCAAAAATAACCACTGGTAGTCCCAACTATTGATATATTGGCCACCAATGGTGTTAGTGCATTACGTCTATTGACTTAGTCTTGTATCATGTAATAGGATAGATTAGAATAATCAGTGCACGAGGTTCGAGAAACAGAAGTTAGTGGTTAAGGAAGTAATTTCGCTTATATGGACATTGACCATAAAAGCGAAATCACAAGGACCTAATTTAGCTCATATGGCATGTCCATATAAGCGAAATCAGGTTTAGTATAAATAGGTGCAATGTTGATTCATTTGGTACGGTTCTGAAAATTGTAACGAAGTGCTGCCAAGTTGTTCTCAGGTTGTAATCAGTGTTAAATCAATCCAAGAGACATTATAATTAGTTTGAGTGTCTGATTCATTGTTTCCGCCTTTGAATTGGATAAACAACTCTTCTGATTGACTCATTCGGGTTCTACAACGATCCTACAAGTGGTATCAGAGCACAGGAGGAAGAGTTTAGCTCAATTGGATCAATTTTCTGTCTTCTACACCTTCTTTTTAAATCTGAACAAGTTTCCACGGTTAAAATCGGTCAAATTTTTCACAGAATGTGTATTAGTGGATATTAACAAAGCCTTGAAAGTTACAGGACAAAATTCGAACTAAAAATGATCAAAATTGATATCCGAGTTGATTTCGCTTATTTGAACAATCTGTGATTTCGCTTATAGATCAGCCTAATTTCGCTCCAAGGTGCATCATAATCAGTGATTTCGCTCCAAGAACACATGATTTCGCTTTTGTAACACAAAGAAATCCTGATTTCGCTCTTATGATCATGGGGATTTCGCTCTTAGGGACATACACGGTCTAATTTCGCTCATAAGTCAATACTGATTTCGCTTTTGAGACATAAAGTTACGTTTGATTTCGCTGATTTGGTAATAGGGAGTTTCGCTTATACAGCAACTTAGGTTTCGCTCTTGTGACAATTCAAGGTTTCGCTTATAGTGACATTAGGGTTTCGCTCTTGTGTCATTCACATCTAAGGGATTTCGCTCATATGGTCATCACCGGGTTTCACTTATACAGACACTAGGGTTTCACTTATAAGTCATCAAAGGGTTTCGCTTATTAGTCATCAAGTGTTTTCGGTTTTGTGTCACAAGTGGTTTCGCTTTTGTGTCACAAAGAAACTTAATTTCGCTCAAAGTGTACCTTGTGTGCTATTTCGCTCATAGAGTCATATTTCGCTCGATAGTGAACTTTTTCGAGTCAAGATTATTTCACGACAATCGAGTGTCAGTGTATTTCAGATTATTTGATATTGTTTAAACTGGTTGAGTTTGTTTGATTGCTTTCAGGTAATTGAAGATGTCAAGCAACGGTGAAGAGTTCTATAACACATTCTACAACGCGTTCACTTTCGAATCGTCAGATAGAAGATCTGAGATGAGAGAGATTTCGGAGAATTTGAAGTTTGAGAACATGTATGGAAGCCAACAGAAGCCACCGAAGCTAATGAAAGTTGAAGATTATAACTGGTGGAAAAACAGATTTGAGGGTTGGGTAAAAGCTTTCGCTCCTGAAAGCTGGTTAAAACTGACAAATGGATACACTGAACCAGTAAAAGATGGAGGAGAGTTAATAAATGCAAAAGATTTCTCAGACATAGATATAAAAAATGTTGTGGCTGAATATAAGATGATCACATTAATCAAACAGTCAGTGAGAGAGGATATTATCTCGTTACTTGAACAAGAGAAAACTTCAAAGAGTTTGTGGGAAGCGTTAGGGAGAAAGTGTGTAGGAAGTAATGAAATTGTTAAAAATAAAAAGAAGTTGTTGGGTAAAGAGTTTGATCTTTTCAGTTGTATGAAAAATGAATCTGTTTGTAAAATGATCGAAAGATTTGGACATCTAAAAATGGAGTTGGCCAGACATGAAATCACATATTCTGAAGAGGAGCTGGTGGATAAATTGTTTGATTCATTGCCAAATGAACAAGAGTGGCAATACTTCGCTCTAATGTTGAAAAACACAATCAAGCCTGAAGATTTAAAAGTGGATTTGCTGATCAAAAGACTTGAAAGTCATGAGTTGGAAATAAAGAGATCTAAAGTCAACAATCCAGCTTATCAGCAAAATGTGGAGCTTTACTACCGAGGAAATGCACCACAGGCTGGATCTCCAAAAACAACATTTTCTGCAGAAAGTTCAAGATCAGTAAACAATGAAAGTCTTCACAGTGGTTTTCACAGTGGATCTTCTTCAACAACTTCTGATCAATCTGCTTCAAAGAATTTATTCCAGTGTAATATTGTAGTAGATCTGAAGAATGGGCAGAATTTCAGCGAAGAATCGGCGAAACAACAGATGGTTTTCTTGGCATCTGTACTTGAATCGTATGAAAGCCTCGTTGCAGGGAAGATTGGCAATACCAACTTGACGAAAGAAGATTATGATCAATTAGACCCCGAGGAGATGGAACTAATGGATATAAGATGGTGCATGGCCAGTGCGGTTCGTCGGGCACAGCGGTTCATGGAGATCACGGGGAGAAAGTCAATTGGTGGACCATCTACCAAACTGGGATTTGATAAATCTAAGGTGACATGCTTCAAATGCAAACAAAGAGGTCACTTTAAGCGCGAATGCAGAAATGCGTATGCTGATGATGATTCTGCAAACCCGTTCAACAAAGATTATTACAAGAAAGCGATTTACCATCAGAACAAGTCTGAGCCTCCAAGATTGAAACAGCCTGAAGAAAAATCAAGGGCTCTTGCAGTTATATATGACGATGAAGGTTACGACTGGAGTCAAGTTTGCCCTGAAAAAGATGCTGTTGGGTATGCATTTGTTGCTGATGCTGATCCTAATAGATGGTGGAAAGCAGACTATGCAAGATGGGAAATTGGAAAATTAAATGAACCATTCAAAGAAGCCCAGAGAGCAAAACGATGGAATGATGAGTTGGAATGTTACATGGATTCATGGGGTAATCCAGTTGTTGACCCATCAAAAGTGGATTTCGAAGCTGTAACAAATTTGATTCCAAGGCAAGCGACTTTCAACACACGAAGGTTATCTGATAAAGCATATTTGCATGATTTGGAGAAGAAAATTAGAGAGGTTTGTGAAGCAAGTCTACCGAAAGTGGTAGAGATGAAAAAGAGAAAAGAAGAAGAATTGAAGAAGATGATTGAGGAAGTGAAAACTGTCGCGAAGCTTGCTGTTGAAGAAGAACAGAAGATGTACAGAAAGAAGAAAAAGAGGAGAACAAAGAGCAAGATCAGAAAGCTGAAACAGAAGAATCGGTGCTGAAAAAGACAGAGGTAAATGAATCTTCTGACTTGTCGAATGTTGAAATCGTTGATAACAATGAAAACAAGTGCAGGAATTGCATAGAAATGTGCAAAGCCTGTACTAAAAAAGATGACATCATAAAAGCAAAAGAAATTGAAGCAACCAAATTTGAAAATGTTTTCACAACAAAATGTAAAGAAATGATTGACAAAGAAGAAATTTTGAAACTAAAGGTTGAAAAGCTGACACAGAAGTGTCAAGATCTTGAAAAGGATAATGATGTGTATAGACAAATGTGTTCAGCAAAATGTGTTGATTGTGTTGAAAAAGAATCTAAATTTCAAGATTTACAAAAACAGTATGATTCTTTAAAGTGGTCGAGTCAGAGAGTACAAGAAGCTTATGATACTTTGAAGAGCCAAGTCAAAAGTTTTGATCAAAGATTTTCAGAAACTTTAGTCACTAAAGAAATGTACGAAAGAAAGTTTAAAGAAAAGCAAATTGAATTAAACAAATGTGTTGATGAAATTGCTAATCTTAAACAAGTCTTGGCTGAAAAAGAAAAGTTTGTTACAAAACTTCAAAGTTATCATAATTCTTCGTACATTCTCGAACGCATTTTCAACATCACACCAGATGACAAAGATACTGATAATTGCAAAAAGGGTATTGGTTCATAATTTCATCAGGTACCACCACCATTGAGAAACAATTATACTTTTTATGATGAGGAAAAGGTGGCAAAGGGTTTTAACATAGCTGACCAGTTACCTGAAAGTATCGATGTGACTTACTCCAAATCTGATGATGCTAATGATTCAGAGGTGGTAAGTAAGGTTGTTGAAAGCGTTTTGAAAGATGAGTCTACAAAAGGTAAGTCTGAATCACAGGATGAAGATGAAGGAAATTTTCATGATGGTTATCTGAAAAATACAAAATTCGAGAAAAATTTGGATGATGATTCAAAGGGATTGGTCTATACCATGATTGGATCGGACAAACTATTCTTAGATCTTGTATTCCCGATTCAGAATGTGATTTCAGAAAAGGTCGATAAAGTTTTTAAAATGGTTGAGATTGAGAAGTCGGAAATTTCAAAGTTTGCTGGTAAAGGTCACAAATCTTTTTATAACAAACCTGGTTTTAAGAAGAAAAACATGAAGGCTGGTTTGAGTTATAAAAAGAAACAGAATCGAAAACAAAATGAAAAACAGGATTTGCAACAAAAATTGAATTTTGTTCAAGGAAAAAGTTTGAAAGAAGAGGAAAAACTCAAATTTGGACAGCAGTCTAATGAGGAGTTTGAGACTATGAAAAAGAAACAACAACAGGCCAAGGACGTTTCAAAGAAAGTGTGTTTTAAATGTGATCAAATTGGACATGTTGTACGAAAGTGTCCAAATCCAAAGCCTATTGATGTTGAAAAACAGAAATCTGAGGATGTGAAACCTAGGTCAACCAGATTTGATTCGAAACAAACTTGGAGGTACAATACAAACAAGTTTGTTTCAAATCAAACTTGGAAATCTAACCCGAACAGGTTCGATTCAAGACAGACCTGGAATTCTCACACACCCAGATTGAGAACAACACAAAGTTGGGGAACATCTGTTGATACGACAAAACCTCAAGAGTTTTGGAAACCTAAAAATGTGGTTCAAGATCAAAAGGTTCAAAAAGAGACAAATTTTTACAAAAGAGGTACTCCGAAAGGTCAAATATGGAGTGCTAAGAAACAAGTAACGATGGTAAAAGATGAGAAAGTTGAAGTCAAAGTTGAAGTCAAAGTTGAAAAAGTTTTAAGTGACAAAGAATTTCCAAAATTGAATGAAAATTATTGTATTGAAATGCCTAAGGTCCAACAGACCTGGGCTAAATTGTTCAAATAATTGATAAAGTTTGAATGTGCAGGTGCTCAACAAAGCTGAAGATTGTGAGAATGGTAGTTGGAGCAGCCTGGCACAGAAAGGGAGTTTAGTTTGATTGTTTTCTGTACATAAATAAACAATATTTTCAAAATCCTAAAAATATGAAAAATTAAAAATAAAAAAAAATATGTTGGTTTTAATTTTGTTTGAATAAATGTTGATTGATTACGCCGAAACCCTCACGACTGAACAAACATGATTAATTTCACAAGATTGAAAAACGGTTTTCAAACTGTAAAATATCAATGTGTTGTAAATCATGGGGGTACGTTATATTTTCTGCAAATCAGAGCATGCGAAGCAGAAAATGGATGGCGAGACAAAGCTATCTACATTGGTTTGTCAAATTTTCTTTAAATGGTTTTGCATTTTAGGGGGAGATATATTGTTGTCAGAAAATCCAAAAACATTTGAAAATTTGAAAATTGAGTTTTGCGTAAAAAGAGGAAATGATAGTACATCAGTGGACAGTTACAGTATGCTAAAGAATTGGAAAGTTAAAATGTGTTAAACGATCTCACCGTGGATGTGTCGGTAGATTTTTATACATTTAGTAAAATTTTTTTGGGATATAAACATAAATTCAAACTTGCTTATTTTGTGGGGAACACTATTTGGATATATAGGTAACCCCTGAAATCTCGTTTGAAAGATTTCTTTTTCTGATATACTAGGTCTTTATACTCAGTGATATCTGGGGTATTATTCTGGGACTTCTGCTGAATGGAAGTTCTGACCTAGTCCTCGAATAATACTTTTTTCAATGCTTGAAACACAGCATCACCCTCAGCATCAATGATAAGACAATAAAATTGCTTAGCAATGCTGTTATAAAAAAGATCCTCTAAAGGGGACACACCCACAAGTTGAGTCATGATCTCTCTGCTGAACGATGGTTCTGACCTGAGCTCTCATGATTCTTCATAATTTATTAACCCCTTATAGATATCATTTGTATTATAATTGCCTGTAAGACTGAATATTGGGATCTGGATATGGGAGTATATTCAAGAGGTGGGACACATGAATGAGTTTAAGTTCTTAAAACACCTAATTCGTATCCTGAATCAGTTGAAATTTGTATGAAAATTTAAAGTGGACCAGTATATCGACAATCTAAGTGAATTGTTTAATTCTTACCGTGTAACTAAGCTCAACGGTACTTGTGACTTGTCAAAAACTGATATGATCCTCTGACGCATACTCAAACAAAAATATTATATGTAAATATGTTTGTACATATTTCTTTACTGCTTTATGTTTTCAGAAAATACAAAAATATTTTTATTTCTGTTTTATTTTCGACAACCGATATCTGAGTGCTGAGTTTCAAAATCTAAGTAAGCTGATTGTGTTTCTGAAAATAAAACAAGTTCATTAATTTGAAACTTGAAATTTTTAAAATCAAAATCAAAAACAGTTTGTGATATCTCCAAGGGCATTAATTTGGACTTGGATGATTAACCGTGGGGGATTTGGATGCTTATATTGTTATAAGAGTTAGTTTCCGATACGATTCGATGAAACTGCCAAATTTATGAGAAGTAATTTTGAGGAGATTGAATTTTTAGATTGCGATATCTGGAAGATTAAAATGTTGTTACTTATAGATGTATGAGTGATTGCAGGAAAAGTCCAGACTACGATCCCGAGAGCAGAGTCTAAGGGGGAGTCTGAAGACAAGCTAAAAGTTAGGAGAAGCTTATAGCTTAAAAGCTAGGTGTCGATCCCTAAAAGCACGGAAGCTTGATGAAAGGGGGAGCCTGCTGATGATAAAGCT
This sequence comes from Helianthus tuberosus, assembly GCA_030545235.1. Lineage (NCBI taxonomy): Eukaryota > Viridiplantae > Streptophyta > Magnoliopsida > Asterales > Asteraceae > Helianthus > Helianthus tuberosus. Next base: position 13,593 of record JARYGA010023572.1, on the reverse strand, counting down.
GTTGATGATAGAACCAGTGATGAGATCCTGGTGTAAAAGTCAAAGTGTGAAGCTGATCAAGAGAGTGATGGATGCTTACAATGTTACAATCTGAACGAGAAGGCAGAATGTTCAAGACAGAAGAGGTGTCATAACAGAGACTAGACACTGAAGACTTCGTCAATATCCGAGGGGGAGTCTGTTAGTGCATTACGTCTATTGACTTCGTCTTGTATCATGTAATAAGATAAATTAGAATAATCAGTGCACGAGGTTCGAGAAACAGAAGTTAGTGGTTAAGGAAGTAATTTCGCTTATATGGACATTGACCATAAAAGCGAAATCACAAGGACCTAATTTCGCTCATGTGGCATGTCCATATAAGCGAAATCAGGTTTAGTATAAATAGGTGCAATGTTGATTCATTTGGTACGGTTCTGAAAATTGTAACGAAGTGCTGCCAAGTTGTTCTCAGGTTGTAATCAGTGTTAAATCAATCCAAGAGACATTATAATTAGTTTGAGTGTCTGATTCATTGTTTCCGCCTTTGAATTGGATAAACAACTCTTCTGATTGACTCATTCGGGTTCTACAACGATCCTACAAATGGACCCTGTCTAACAGAACCCTAATGCCGTTAGTCTCCGGTCGCCGAAAAAACATTTTTGGCCAAAAAAATGTTTCTAAAGGTCCCATTTAAGGTTACAAAGAGGTTTGGGACGAAAATGTTGAGTTTTCTAGACAAAAAGTTTTGTTTTCCGACTAAAAAGAAGTTTTCCGGTGAAAAAAGAGTTTTCCGGCGACTACAATAATTGAGGCTTTTACTAGAAAAAGGTTTCTAAATGTCCGTAATAAGGTTACAAAGAGGTTTGTTACGAAAATGTTGAGTTTTCTGGCAAAAAATGAGTTTTCCGGCCAAAAACGTTTTTCCGGCGACCGGAGACTAACAGCGTTAGGGTTCTGTTAGTCAGGGTCCATTGGAGGCCAATATGTTAATAGTTGGGACTGCCAGTGGTTATTTTTAAAGTTGAGACTGTTGACGGCCAATAGCAAATAGTTGAGATTATTAAAATTCAATATTTCTTGAAAGAAATTATGATTTTGACTTGTTTATTCCCAAAGCATTTATTCACCTATTAAAGTATAAACTTTCACGTGTTAAACTACTTGGTATGATTATGATTCATGTATATACTAAGCGGGTCAGACAAGTCAACGGCCCATCACCCACTTTAAAACACTGCAACATATTTTAAAATGCTAAAAGCAAGTTTAATGGTGCCTCCAAAACGAAAAGATCGGTTGACAAAAGTTAGCCACTAGTATTGTTCTTGTACCCGTTTACGAAGCCTCAAAGGACAAGACACGCTAATATGTTATAGACTTATAGGGCCCGATTGGTATCTATTTAGTGGTTGCTTAAGAAAGGGGAGGTGATTTGTACATCCAAAACGTACATGTGATACGACAATACATAACCTATAGTTTGGTGTGTGTTAGAGTTAACGGATTCAAGATTTTTATTACATATATGTTACTCTTTGAAGATGTTTAGTGAATCGGTGTTACTTAAGTGTCGGATACATATGTATTACATAAAGAAATGAGTATCATATACTATATAACACATAAAAAATTACTTGTGTCATGTGACACCAATACCTTCTTACTAGATCTACTACAAAAATAACTATCGCAAAACTTTAGAGATTATTTATTTAAAGTACGGTTGACTTCACACACATATGCCAAAGGATCGAGTTGCCCTGCTATTAAACTACAACTTATATTTGTCTCATCATCAAAAATGACAATAAGACATGTGAGACGTCATCGCCTCCTTGGGTGGCCCTCGATCTCACTAGTGACTTCATTGCACCAAGTTGGAAGATACAAGTGTCGGTCTTGTTCCTTCTTCGTGGTGAGCCTCATATGAAGGGGACGAAACAGAGAAAGGGACGTGTCTAAAACCATTACAGATATAGTTTTCAAAACGAGAAACTTTCTAGAGGTTGAGTTGTTGTTGATTGGGAGCAATGGCAAGTGAAGTGTGGTGAGATGTTTAAATAAGGATAAAAGGAAAGGCCACTTGTGAGTTGTGGTGGAAAGTAGAAAAAAGGACAAATCAATTAGCATCTTGCAAAGGATATGCTATTGGCACATTACATAAAGTGCACCAAACTTGCCTATGTATTATGTTCCTTGTTGGCCACAACTAGATGCTCAACTTTTATGATATCCATTGTTGTATTTATGATTGGTTACAACCAAAATTTCGATTTGATTCTTCCTACTAATAGGGGCAGATCTATGTAGGTTAGACCAATGTCACATAACATTAGTTAAAAAAAGTTATAGTTTATACATCGTATTTTGGTTTTTATATATTTTATGTATGAATGACACCTTTTTACGTAACATTTTTGAAAAAAGTGACACGGGTAAAATAAAAAAATTCTTAAAAGGTGTTTACAATAGATGAGTTTAGCAAAGAGGCTCATTTTTTTTTTTGGGTAAAGGGTTACCCCGGTGATTCTATATATTCACAACCAAATAAAACAAGTAGTGTAGAGTGCCATGAACGGACCCAAACCATAACTCATATTAAGCCATTGACGAGTGAATAAAGTTTAGGACTGGTAGGGTTTTCGCGCAACGTGGCGGTCACGGTAAAGGTATCAGCACTCACTGTAATAATTGAAAGAGAAAACCTAAAAAATAAAGTCATAATATGAACAAGTCTTTTACATCGATAGTGAATACTGATACCGATTCCAATAACAACAAAACTGGTACCGATGTCGAGAGAGAGAAATTAAACAAGTTTTTTTTTATATAAAGGATAAATATAAATATAAATATATATTTCGATATGGCTCGTACTTATTTTAAAATTAAAAAATTGTTATAGTTAAAAATTACGCGATATAAGTATTGCGTATGTTTTTTTTCCACATGTATCACCTTTAGGCTCCATGGTATGGGCGTCATTCGGCCTTCCGCCTCAGCATTTTCTTTATCAAAAGCCCCCCCCCCCCCCCCCCACATCATACCATGGGCGCTATTGGGGGATGCTTTTGAGTGTCCGCGAGTGAAATGGCAAGCAATACGGAGGTTATGTGGGGCCATGTCAATTTATAACTAATAAAAGGGGACGCTATTAGTTGTTTAGGGGGCTTTATCCCATTTCTTGTTTGTTAATGGAGGGCGCTGTCGGATGACGTGGCGCGTACGTGACGCTAAGGTGGCACAATGTTACCCCATTCCATACCCTATAGCCTTATACTCCATTACTATTTACTATGCTCATGAATGCGTTTTCTATGTGACCTTTTGTTGTGAATCACCTTGCAGTTTTTTGTGTCTTAGGATTTTGTTGTACCTTTTTTTATTCCTTCTACATGTTGCTAAAAAAAATTGATACGGATGTGTTGACGACTTGGTGGGTTTTGTGGAGATTCCGGAAACACAGTTAATCAAAGATCGAGTGAATGATAAAAGATTTGGGGGGGGGGGGGGGGGGGGGGGGGCGTAGAAGACTTATACCACCACGAGATCCTTGTGGGCTGCAACGTTTTACCATATTACATACCTCGTGGGGAATCAAAAGATACGCGACTGAAATTTGATTCGCTACAAAGGTTCATATAGAAACACATTTATGAGTGTTGTAACGGGTGATACTCGCGGAAAAGATCTCCATCTACAACAACTTTGATATCTCAAAGAAAGAAAAAGATTAACTGATTAGTTATCTTATAACTTATCAACAACCCTTTCAAAGGATCTGGTCAACTAAGGCCGTCGATTCGAATCTACACCTTAAAAAAAAAGTAACCTCGTTTTTATGTCGTCGTCATCTCATCACTCTACCCCATGACACACATTCATGTTGATGTTGTTAGACTATATATTATTAACCGCGCTTTAAAAAGCCGAAAGACTACATAAAAACCCAAACCGTATCATTGCCTGTAACCAAGACTTCCAACTTTACCCGAGAACAACGGTTTCTCCTTAAAACCGGTCCCCGAAAGCGAGTCAGACGTTGTAGATTGATCGTCGCTTGACGAATTTGGTCTGGTCCAGATCTTGATGTGACCTTCTCGACACGCAGTAAGTACATACTCTTGTGTGAATATCAAACCCGAGAGTGGTTCAGTATGAACACGATGAACCACCAAAGGTGATAGCTTTGGAACATCACGCATGCTTGGTGCAGGTCGTAAAGTGCCAGCTGGATATGTTTGGTCCCAGTGAGCAGACTGGGACCCGGTACTCATTGTTGGGGACCCACCATGAGCCCTACGCATTGGCACCACTAACTCATCCATTTCAAGATCCCATAATAGCACTTGTGTGTCCTGCATATATGTAATAAGGTAAGCAGAATCCAGAGTAAATTACATAAATAGTCCTTGTGGTATATATAAATGCCATTTTCGTCGCTGAGGTTTGGCCGATTTTGCGACTTTCGTCCAATGGATTGTTTTTTGGCATCTAAATCCAAAAGGTTTGAAATCTTGCCATTTTCATCCGACCGTTAACTCCATCCATTTTTTAATGTCATATCAGGGGTATTTTCATCCGTTTAACTATTTGTTTGTTTGTTTATCTTTCTATACTAATAAACAAAAATCTTTTTTGGACACGTGTCATTCTCTGGTAATTTCTCACCCTTATTTATCTCTTTTATTAAATAATAATAATAATATTAAACATCAATTTAACTAAATCTATTTATCTCTTTTGTTTAATCGATTTCTTTTTTAACTCTAAAATTTCAATCTTTGGCAATTTAAGTCTATAGTTTCAATCTTTGGTATTTTAACCCCTTTGATTAATTTGATTTTTCACTTCTAATTCAAAAGTTTTCATCTTTTGCAATTTAACCCCTTTAATTTTTTTTTTACTTTCAACCCAAAGCTTTTCATCTTTTGCAATTTAATCTCAACACTTTTTTTACTTTCAACTTTAGTATCTTATATACTTTTCATCTTTCATAAGTTATCCGTTTAGGGTGTCGTTCTAAATTTCCGACTTAACACGCCGCAACGTGCGTGTGGGGTTCAACGTTTTTTCATCTATTTTTTTCCTGTTTGACATGTCCGTCGCAGCGCGTCTATTTTTCCCCGTTTGATAGGTCTGTCGCAGCGTGCGAGTCAGAGATCAACTTAGTTATTTTTTTCTCGGTTTTACACACAGGCTCGTGGTCATGTGCGAAACATTTGCCTTTCATCTAACATGATATATAACTAATGAATCCCTGCCGCATTGCGGCAGGTGGTAATTCTAGTTTATTTATATACGTAAAAGAACAAAAATAACCTCGACTTAACGTTAAAAATTGGATGGATTTAACGGGTCGGATGAAAATGACAAGATTTCAAACATTTTGGATCCAGATGCGGAAAAACAAACCTTTGGACGGAAGTCGCAAAATTGGCCAAACCTCAGGGACGAAAATGACATTTACTCTTTGAAAAATGTAAAACTCATGGTACCAAAAAACGGATGTCGGTTTTAAGACATAATTCTAGAACAAAATTATCTAGCTTACCTGACCAACAGAGCCAAACCGATATACGATACTTTCCCCAGTGCCATCAGTATTGGGGGCAGACCAATATGAATCAAACGCAACGCCACTGACCTGTAATCTTATTAGAATATCATATATCGCCAAACAGAGTAGAAGAATTACCAGATAATAAAAACTTTATGATAATAATAATAATAATAAAATAAAATTACCCATGAATTATGTCCTTCACCCCATGCTACGATTTTCCGTTCTTCCATACTCCATACTTGGACCAGGTCATCTTCGCCACCCGTTAATATGTATTTTCCATCCATGCTGTTATTTGTCGATTATTAAAACGCAACAGAAGATTATTCATAGGGTGGCAAGATGGGCGGGTCGGATAACGGGTTGAAAAAAGATCGTTTTAGTATGGGTCGGGTCGACCCACGGATCACTTTTTGGTCCATCTAAATCTTTGAATAAAAACATTATAGGTCGTATGCATTAAATTTAGACTTTGGGCTGCTTTAAACTTAAACCAGTTTGACCCATTCCCTTTTTACCTAAAGAGTAAAGTACACGGATGGTCCCTGTGGTTTGCACTTTGCAACGTGTTTAGTCCTCAGCCAACAAATCGAAAGCTTTTAGCATGTCTAAGTTAGGGACTAAATGCATTACAAAGTGCAAACCACAAGGACCATCCATGTACTTTTGGAAAAGCTAGGGACTAAGTCCGTTACAAAGTGCAAACCACAGGGACCATATGTGTACTTTTGGAAAGCTAGGGACTAAATCCAAAATTTTGGTAAACCACAGGGACCATATGTGTACTTTTGGAAAGCTAGGGACCAAATCCAAATTTTGGTAAACCACAGGGACCATATGTGTACTTTACTCTTACCTAAAGTTTCATTTAGACATGTTTGATGCCAAACATACAAACACAACCCAAATAAGACCATTCATAATTCATAAAGAAACAATAAAAGGGCAAAACGGTAATCTTTAGTCAGCCGATTAGAGTTAAAAGAAGGAGCCTTTCACCTCCAAGTGCAACATAATAAAGCACCGTAATAGCTTTTGCCTCCACATATAAGTTGTTCAGTTTTAAAGTCAAAAACTCGCAGATAACCTACAATCAATATTTAAACTCAGAAAGCTATTACTTTGGAAAAAAAAAACATATAAAAACTAGCAGCCAGCATATATATAAAAGGAGATGTTATAAGTTATTATGTACCATCTCTTCCAACAGTTGCAATATAACCTCCATCACTTGAAAACGCAATACTATTTATCGATCCTTGACATATATGCCATCTAGAAATTGGATTCTGCACAAAAGAATAATAGTTAACTTTAAAACTCAATAAAAATTGACCCGGAATTCTGTAAATAAGTAAATGGGTTAAATTTGAGCACTCCAAAACAGTAAATCGGTACCTTACTGTAGCGTGCATGTGAAACGGAAAATTGAGTTTGATCCTTGATGACCGGGAACGAAGGATCGCCTGAACCCTCTTTACTCTGTAAAATACAGGAAATTTAATAAAAATACAGATACTTTGCCACCAGCCATCATATTAATCGGTGTAGAAATTATATTTATATGACTTGCCTTTTCATATACATACATATTTCCATCTGCATGTGCAACAACGAAAATTCCATCGCCGTTAGGAACCCACGCAATACCAGTACAACGACTGTTGAAAACAACAAGACTTCTTGATTAGAAAACAACGAAAATTTAACCCGTATTTTTTATTATATTGAAATATTTGCATGTCAAGAGACGTAAATTTATGTCTTGCCTGTTATTGACACATCCATCTTTATTATAATGTTGGGCACCAACAAGCTTTTTCCCACCATCTTGTAATTGTTGTCTTAATGACACCGAATAAACTGAAATTTTCATAAAACATATAACATACAACCGAAAAATGATGCCATTCATTAAAAAAAAGGGATATTGGATTTAAATAACCCCAACTTTCACCATTTGGCCGATAACACTCCCAACTTTCAACTTATTTTCCTCTGGCACTCCCAAACTAACTGAAACCTAATCCCATTAGCTGATGTCACATGCCAGGTCACTAAACAAGTGCCACATCAGATGCCACGCTGTCAAATGTCATGTCACTAAATAAGCGCCACATCAGCAAAAAACTAACTGGGTGAAGGCAGAGGCGTCTTTAAGAATTCACGTACTCTGTTCGAGCTTAAAAAATTGTGCCCTTCCGTAATATTTTATTATTATTAAGAAAAATCAAATTAGTGGGCTCAATAAACCTAATGCCAAGTGAGCTAAATTCTAAACCATAAAAAATGATTTGTAAATGGGCCTATATATAGGAATTGGTATGTGTTTACTATCTAAAAAATTAACATATCTATATATATATATATGTCGGATTTTTTTTTAAATCGCGTGCCCCTCAAAATCACGGGCCTTATGCGGAGGTCCTCCCCGCACACCATCAAAGCCGCCACTGGGTGAAGGTTCAGTTAGTTTGGGAGTGCAAGGGGAAAATAAGTTGAAAGTTGGGAGTGACATGGTACAATTCGTAAGTTGGGAGTGTTATCGGCCAAATGGTGAAAGTTGGGGTTATTTAAATCCAAAATCCCAAAAAAAATTAAAAGAAAAAAAAAAGAATACCATCTCCACAATTCAACCCGATGAGCAAATCATGTCCATCTTTAGCGTCCGAGTCAAAAGCATGGGAAACAGGATTTGAATTACTAAAATGTATAGACTTTATAGGGTCCTGCGTAGCACATTAACGCCTCTTACAAAGTTACAATCCAAATTTACTAAACGAAGTACGTTTACATGTAATGAGCTCACAGAAAAGGTACCTTATCTTGAGAATTAAGATCACTAATGAAAATTGCATCACCAACATTGAATATCAAGTAAGTTCCTTTGCCGTCAAAGTTTAAATTGGGCGTATAACTATTAGTATATGAAGTACCCAATGATCCGACTTTAGACACCCCACTTGAAGATTTGCTACTACCGTTACCGCCAACAAAACTAAGCGCTCGACTCCCGTTGCCGCCACCTAAGAATTTTGCTGCTGCAGATTTTACTCCACTACTGATGCCTATACTTGAAGATGATGATGACATGGCATGCACGGGTTTATCCTTGAGATGAGCCAGAGTCACCTGACAAGCATATAAAAAAAATAACAATAATAACAATAATCCTTAAGATATTCGAGTTCAGGTTATTTATTCGAATCTCGAGTTACTCGAGTGTGATTCGAATAACGAACTACCTAATCCCATTGGTCAGCACAGTATTGGTGGGCCCGTAAGTTTTCCAGTAACAGATTCTCACAGTTAAAAAACACATCGTTCAAATTACGACAACACGCTAAGCATACGTAATTTCTACCATGTCACATACATACATACACAAATAAACAATTCATCAACTTATCAAAATTCCAACATACCACAATATTATGTATCTAAATAAACCACAACTAAAACAAATTAAAAATCACATTTTTATTTCCAAAATTAAGATTAATCAATAACCCAAAATAATATTTTTACCACATCAATGAATGTATAAGAATAATCAATGTATGAAATGAACCTATGCATACATTTTTACCATATCACATACATAATCAATCCAGCAACATATCAATGTCAACATGCCACAACTAAAACAAATTAAAAATCACATTTTGTAAGAACCCAAAATAATAAATAATAATAATATTATACCTGAGTAACAGACTTTCCAAGATTATAGTGAAGAAGACCAGAAGGATGAGTCTTTTCATACTTAAGCTTATATCTTCCTTCAGGGGTTTTGAAATAGGTCTTCAATCCAGAAGCTTGTTGGGTTGTTGACATAATTGAATTAGGGTTTGATGATGCATTCATCATCGGATCAAACACATTGTTTGTTGAAACCTAGGGTTTACGATTCTTGAATTTTGGGGGGTTTTGAGGGTGAAAGATTGGATTTTCAATTGGGAACTTGATGAAGAAGTGGGGATGAATGATCTAGTGGTGATCAACTGAATGATCATGGATACATATTCTTCTTCAAAGAAATGAAAGGAAAAAAAAGGTTTTTTGCTTTTGCTTTTTTTATTTTTTCTTTATTTGGCATGTTAACTCCTGGAGTATTATTCCAAAAGAAAACTTCTCTTTTATAAAAAAAAAAAATAAAATAAAAAATATATAAAATAAAATAAGATAAATTCATGTTATGTTCCAACAAATGTTAGACCGAGCCCGGACTATATGTCTGGGCTTGAGTCTCGCTTGAGTTGAGACTTGAGCGACAATGCAAAGACTGGTAGATCTAGTTTAGGCTATTTTTTGTGGGTATTTTATTGTTGTGCTTTGTGTTTTTTTTCATATTGGATCTGTCTACAAGAACAACTCGTTAGAGGGTCCTTGAGAGCAAGACTTCGATGACACTTTAACGCTCTAGTCAATCGAAGGCCGCATGTGTATTTTATTTGGAATATGTTATTAGCATATGTTGTGATCATGTGATGTTAATCTAATGTGATGTGTAAAATGATGATATTGGGTTATAAAAGAGAGAAATATTAGGTTTGACCATAATGGACTTGTCCGGGTTAGGCATTGCTTACAAGACTATGTGTCGCGGGTTTGGAAGAAGGGGCTTTAAAGAAAATATAATTTTCTTTCAAAAGAGTGATGCCACGTAGGCTTGGTAGAAGGGGTTCCAAAGGGGGTGTTGTGGGGCTTTGTTAGAAAAATGAGGTATTGAGTTGAGGTGCCCATGCCTTCAATCCCAGCCAGGCCTTGAACTCCGCACCCCTTCCGAGCCCTCCCGTAATGGTGTAAGCATCCTATGCGTTGTGATGTGGAAGGTGGGCATGGTTGGGTCCAAGCCCACAATACATAGCCTAAGGTCAAACCTAAGTTAACGTAGAGCTAATTTGAGCGTGTGGTGTAGTAGGTTTGGGCTTAGGGCAATATATTAGATGTCCCATCCTGATATGAGATGGTGGTGGTTGGTTTTCGGGCGCACACAATAATTATGGAAATTAATGGATTTGAAATCCTAAGTCATGGAGAACACTGGTTATGTTTAATGATGCCTAAGTAAATGGATCTCGTAAAGACTATACGTGATATGTTGTCGGCTTTCGTATGATTCAAATCACTTTTGATAAAAAAAAAATATCATACACGAGTAAAAATAGATATGGTGTATGGTTTCGATAATGGTCTACTTGTGTTTCAATTTATACTACTTTCCATTTTATCATAGATAGTAACACATTTAGGATTACTATTTACTAAGGAGTTATATGTAACGTTTCGCATTTGTGTACTTTCCTTATTTAGAAGGTGTAATCGTATTTATATTTTTGGAAACTTGTAATCGTATTGTATTCGTATTTTCTTTCCAATCTTGTAATCCAAGACTTTGATCATAATGGATTTCACTTTTATACTTATACATGTTACATACTTGTGTTATACGCTATAATCTCGAATATATGTTTATACGCAAAAACCGACACTTGAAATACTTGAAATTATCAATTATACATGCATTATACTCATACACTACTTTGATACTCTTGGAATACCTAAAAACATGCTTAATTATGAGTTTCTAGCATTAAATAATGGAATTATCAAAATTTGGGGGTCAAACTGCAAATTCTAGAAAGTTTGGTAAATTTTGCAGGTGGTGCACGACTATGCAACTGAGGTGCACGACCATGCACACTGCGATCCGCATGACCGCACACCTGATGTGCCCCACCCTGCGATCCGCACGGCCGTGCAAAATGACCAGGTCTGGCAAAATCTTTTAAAACACGCAAATTTTGGCTCCAATTCCCTCATTTCAACCCTCAACTACCTCATTTAACACCCAAGCCCTAATCCCAACTATAAATACAACCCCTTACCACCTCCTAAACACTTTCCACTCATCTAAGGGGCTGTTTGTTTGCCTCTGAATGATTTCATTAAGAGGTGCACCTCTGAATCGGTCAGAGGCATATGTGTTTGGTTCACTAAAGAGCCCACCTCTTAATGGTTCCATTCAGACTGAATGATTCAGCAACTTTTAAACACTGAATGAAACTTTTGACACTCATACCCCTTTCTTGCCATGACAAAACAAGCAGCCTCCTTTGCACCACCAATCCTTTCAACGTACTGCTTTTCAAACTCAAATTCAAAACCTGACCCATCGGCCCGAATCCATCGGAAGCTGACCCATCGGCCCGAATCCACAGTGGAAGCATCGGATTCGTCACACTCCGGAATCGTTGCTGGTGGAATACGGTGGCGACGAGTAGGGCTCGACGGAGCAGAGGCGGCAAAAAGGTGGGGGTTTGGTTGTCGGGTGATGTTCGGTGACGATGGTGTAGGTCGGAGGAGGTGCGGGTTTGGTTCAGGTTGCTGTTGGTGAGGGTGGATGTTTAATGGTGGTGGAGGGCAGGTATGGCGGTTAGAGGTGAGTGGTGAGGGTGGATGTTTAATGGTGGTGGAGGGCAGGTATGCGGGTTTGGTTCAGAAGCATATGAAGAAGAAGAAGAGGAGAATTAGGGTTAAAGTGAAGAAGAAGAAGAAGAAGCAGTTGGGTATTTTGTTTTGTTCAGGGGTAAAAATGTCATTTTACACATTATTCAGATGTGCAACCAAACAACGTTTTATTGGTTCAGCACTTACTGGTTCAGACCCTCTTACCCATTCAGACCTCTTATTCATTCAGCACTTATTGGTTCAGATGTTGCCAAACAGCCCCTAAGTCTTGGCAGGAAAGTTCCAAGCATTCTAAGTGAGTTTTCACTCACTTTTATTCTTATTTCTTCATGTTTTCTTCTTCTAAACTACTTGGATAACCTCATCATATTTAAGTTCCAAAGTAGAGTTAAAATTCTGTTTTGAATTTTATACTTATTTCTTGTTTTATTTGGTTTTTGGTTGATTCAGTTATAACCAAATAACGAACACCCGTAGATATGGGTCAACTGAAATAGTGATTCCAATCCATTACAAATACTTTTTTGTTGGACCCCTCTTAGATCCTATTCTATATTGGGCCATGCCTTAAAATTGGACCTATGATGCCGCATTTATTTATATCCATAATATATCGAAACATCTCTTTCACACTTTTAGCAATTAACATTGCATCGGATGCTGTTAGTTACATGTCAAATAAGAGAATTTAATCCAAAATAGATGAATAAGAGAGCTTATTTGATATATAAACTCTACATAGGTTGCCCATACAACTTATGTGTAACAAATCTCATACAGTTGTAATGGTGTTTATCCATAACAATTGTCTTACTCGGAGCCCTTTTGTCAGATTTATGAGCACCTTGGCTACGTGTTTAAAGTGTAACTTTCTACTTAAACACTTTGAATACCTTTTTCTCAAATAAATTTGTATACTAGTCCACTAGGAACTCATAGTTTGTTTTTTTGTTATCTGGGTGGAGACTTTCAAAGATGTCACTCATCTTTGTAGGTGGTCATTCATCCTTAAATTACTTTCACCCGAGCATTGAAGAGATAAGGTATTTCTTGTGAGCCTCGACATGTCTACCGCATATTTATCTAAGATGTTACATTACATTTGTAATCTATAAAGCTTACCAACTATTTAAAAGGGAAAAAAATTACTTCAAATAATGTAAAAATGTTATCAAGTAGTCAAGCATTATTAAAGTTAAAAACTTTCGAAAACAATGCTTTAGATGAACACAACTTGACAAGCGTATTAAAGAAAACACAACTGTGATATTAAATGAATATTGGGTTGTAAAAGGTTGAACATGACTAAGTGTTTTCGAAAGGGACATCGTCATCTAGAGTGTGGATAAATAGGTCGACCCGACAATTGTTTGAAATTTAATAGATAAGTTCAACTAGTTACAAAAGTCGTGTGTAGGGCAATGTTAAATTTGTTACATGAATAATTACACCTCTAGATAGGTATTAGACAACTATATAACCGCCTCTTCACTTGCTTGAGTATACTAGACTTCCATCAGGGGGGGGGGGGGGGGGTCTATCAGGGCTTAAGGGGTGCTTGGGATACC